>CAXAMN010022862.1:186836-254907 GCA_963970005.1 Durusdinium trenchii | reverse complement strand
GGCGACGGGTCTTCTTCGGGATCAGCACCATGATGATCTGGTGTGTTCGATTAGTAGAGATCGTTGCTCAGCACAAATCCACATAAATATAGTATCACAAATCTTATGATGGAGTCCAGAACAACACAGAACCACTGAATTTGCAAAGTGCATTTGCAAAGCTACAGCCATGTTGCATTGGGAAGGTGCAGGTGGAGCCTCTCCTTAGGAAAAATCAGCACGGATGCAAATTGACACAGCAAACTTCAACAATAGGTCCCCAGGTAGAAGCAGTTTCAATAAATACATCCTGTAAAAAGGGGATTTAGCTTTGCTTTCTATCCAAATGGCGACTGCTGTATCTACTACACACCGCTGGGACTGCTAGATCAGGTCTCCAGAGAAGTCTTCGGGGCGTTTCAACGTGCAGCCGAGACTCTGCGGAATGAATCGGTGCGGTTTGACCCGCTTGAGCCGGACACCAACGAACGACCCTTTTCTGACGCATTTCGTTGGCACAGATGGGTCATGGGTCGGGGAACAGCACGCCGTCGCGAGAAGGCAAAGGTTTGAAATGATTGATATAAACGTAAAAGAAGAGTTTCGATCAAGTCGGCAACATCGTGTCGTTCGAATGGACCTACGTGCTCCAACTCCAAGAAATACTCCAGTTGAACAACTCCAGCCAAATGTGCTCCCTTTGTATGTGGTGGCACTCGCGCTGTTGGCACAGGTGAAACCTTGCGGCCATCGTTCAGATGCTCGCAGAAGCATGGCCAAAGCCATGTTGAATCATGACGTGTGATCTTTGATCCGGTGACAAAGCACTGTCCTTCCGGCGCAAGTCCTGCGGATCCTAGATCGGTTGAAAACAGACTTGGGCTTAGACTGATTTCACCACCAATTGAATCCGTGAACACCACAATGAAGGGTGCTCTCTATGAAGAGACTAAAGTTGATGAACAAAACCCATCTCTGCCCGCCAGAACATATCACTGTCACTCTCCAACAAAAAACTATCTGTGCAGCCAGTTGAGTTGACAACAAATCAGCTCATCCCGGGTTTTTGCTGGATCACTTCTTTTAATCGATCCTTCAGCTTCACTTCGTCAGCTCCAACGAGCTCTTCACCCACCTGCACTCTCGAGCAGTGGTGTGCTCCGTCTCCGGTCGTGGGGAGCGCACACGAACTGACGGTCGAGATGGGCACTTCGCGTCGTGTGGAACGAGAGCGAGACCGGATGACCATGACCACCAGAATCACGAAGGACTGCGAAGGTATGAACAGGTTGTAATTAGGAGTCTTAGGTGAGGTGATTCAGTGAAGATAGTTCATTGCTGTATATTGCTGTATGCATTTTCCTAGGCCGACTGCCAGAGTTCTGGCAAGATCATTGGATATCCCTTCCGGATCCTTCCGGCATAAATGCCATCCATAGATTCTCGATCATCAGCGGGTGTTCTGCATGATCTGCTGCGTGGCGATGACATGGGGCCATGTGGTCCCATGTCATGCGAAACTGAACGGCACGTTGGGCCCATTGGGTGGTCGACTGAGACTCTGAGACGTCGTCATGGTTCTTTTTTTCGATGTCCAACTTCTGACATGTTCCGTCAGTTCCTTCAATGCCAATCTGAACAAATCTAGTGCTGACACATCAGTTTGCCCACCCGACTCGATTCGTAAAAAGGAAAGGATGTCAGAAGTAGACTTTAGACCCACTCACCACTGAGGTCCAACATACTAAAACCAGCCACCAGCACCGTGGCACCGATCCGCCCCACTCCCAAATCCGTGCTCCGTTTGACAGACACCGCCTGAGCATCTCCACGGAAGATCTGGAAGGTGGGCACCGCATCGATGCCAGCCGCATCGGCAATCTCCTCGGTCCGCTTTCTCACCGGACGCCGGACCCCTCGGTCTTCGAGGACGAGGTGGGACGAAGGAGCTTCTCTTGCAACGAGAACCGCTCGGGTGACACCTCCTGAAGATGATGTGTGCTGATTTGAACTTCAGGACTCACTTGGTATTGCATGTTCTGAAAGTGTGCAAATGATGTTTTGGGGGGTTGAGATCCACTACATCTCTTTTGAGTCTCCCTCTTCTCACAAATCTCATGATATGATGCTCGTATCATGTACATGCATGTAAAGACCTTGATACACACAGGAAACCAGGATTTAATGAGAAGGGATAAACTTGTAGTTTGGGGTTTGTTCAGTGTGGCTTGTCTTCGCTAATCATGGTCATTTGATGGATTGTCCTAGTGAACAATTGCCTTGCGAGAGTGTTATCTTCACTTCTTGCTTGCAATTTGTGAAAGTTGACGCGTTTGCTTGTGAAACTAGTTGTGAAAATGTTCTTCTTGTGTTTGTTTGAGTGCTCAAATGCATTCAAAGGCTCTTTTGGTTTGCTTGTTTGCCTTTTGTTGGCCCTTTTTGTATCTTGTATTGCCTTTGTGTGTTTGCGTTGCCTTTGTTTTTCTTGTTCTGATTTGCCTTCTTAACGCCGCCTTTCTGTAAATCTGAAACCATGCCCTCTCTCCCTCTCTCATGAAGCTTTCTTTTGAATATGATAGATCAACATCTACATGAACGGCTGGGGACTCCAATCCCTTGGCCCGCTGGGCAGGTATTGGGTTCATCTTCCTTCGGTGCATCTTCCCCCAAATGAGCGGACCCAGCCGGGGGGACCGGACGGTTGACCACCCCAAAGGAACAGAAGAGGAAGTGGATGGCATAGGCGATCTGCGAACAGTGTGAACACATGCGAACACCTCTTCGTCTTAGTGGGTGGGAGAGTAATTACCAGGGCATATGAGCCTTCCAGGGTTGGGTGGCAAAGGCTTTGACACACTGCCACTCACGACTGTCCGTTTCGTCCACGCCCAAGTCTGTCTCCTCAGCTTCATCCACATCGACCGTGACGAACTCGATATTGACGAATTCCTAAGTAACTGGGGATGACGAGTTCCTCGCAGCAAATGACAAAATGGATTGTTCGTTCGCGTGTCGCCCTTGATGAGTTCCGTCGGAAGGCGAGTTCTTCCGCGCGTCGAAGTAGCTACATTTACCGTGGTCACACGGTGGAGGGGTCGACTTTGCGGAGCACACAAAAACAAACACCTTCCATCCTCAAGCAACCAAAATGAATTCGCAAAAACTACTGGAAATTCATATTGCAACATGTACAGCGCGACCCATTCGCACTTCCTGCCACAGCTGCGTGTTTGTCGAGGATCGATCCATTTAGGTTCGAGATGAAAGCGTGTCGGTCGTCGATGGGACATCTTTTCTCCAAACAATCGAACACAAATAGCACAACGACACTATGAACGGATGGTCCGGCCTCAAGTAAACAGAATCGGTTAATACGATGGTGTCCGCAAAGCATAATATAATATACATATATAATATGGTACCAATATATGTGCACAGCACATGTAAATATGACTATATAAATGATACTAAATGTGTATTTGAATATACGTAAATATGCAATGGCTCTCCAATGAAAAGAGAATTGCAAATTGGAACCAAATAAACCAAGTATAGTATAGGTCCAGGTGGCAAGGAGATCTCTTTTGGAACAGTGTGGGGATGGGTCAAAGTTTTCAGGATGTGTAAGTAAGAGACAATTTCAGCTCATATTCGGTGAGCCAAGCCACCGGCATGTTGGCCAACTCTGCATACTTGGGTGCCATCAAATGGCAAGGCTGACACCAGCTGGCAGAGAAGTAAAAGACCACCAGCCTCGGACAGGAATTCCAGCAGTTTTGGTCAGTGTCTATGCCAAAGTCTAAACTCATGCCTTCCTGCTCCTGCATAACCTACCATTTCAGCGATTAAACAGGGTGCTGCACCCACGTTTTTTGTTGGCACGACTGTCGGCTGGGACCGCGGCTTTTCCAGCTTCAAACAACCGTCAAACTCTGTCTTCTTGCTAATGGTTTTCACCAAAGCCATGGCGAGAGTTTTCTCGACAAAACAGAAAGAGAGAGAGAGATTGTTCTTTGGGGGCTGGTTCTATATTGGTTGGAGGTGTGTTCATCTCTTTGGATCTACAGTGGGCCTGTTTGTGTGGAACGATGGGAATATATAATTATATACACGTCTGTGAAGTCTGCTATTTTTGCGTCATGTGAAGTCGAATCATGGGCTCCAACTGAGCCGAAAACAGCCACTGCAACGCGGTCACCGTTGCGGTCGGTCACTGACGGTTTGAAACCGTTTCGGTGAATCGGGGGTTTCCGAATTGGATCTGCAGATATCTCAGCTGCAGCTGCTCTGTTCTCCTTCAGTACAGCGCTGCTCTGTTTTCCTTGCTAACTCCAGACCTCTCTCTGGTCATCCAGCATCCAGCCACGTCAAAGATCATCCGGAAGCTGCACGTGAAACAAGCAAAGCATCACGCAAAGACGAGGCGGTTCAGAGGGACGGAGTCGGACAAATGGCCATGCTAGAACTTGGAATCGAAAGATGCCAACTGGCTCCTTTGATCTTTTTGTTGCCTAGTCATACCTAGTCTGCAGCTGAAAAAGGCCTGATCCACCGAATGGACGTGACCGCTAGACATCCACATATGTGTTCGATGCTTCCCCTAGTAACCTGCATGTACAATCCGGATGGACCTTAGCACGAGCCACTTGGACCTTCGGTTCCTGGCCTTTAGAAGCTGGATGATCGGGGTATCCTTGCTGTAGCCACGGCGATCACGCTGTGGTCGACTTGGCGAGGAGCGAGTTCATGAACGCATGAAACGCGGCGGAGGATAGAGGGATGGCAGCGCGTTTTTGGGGGGTTTTGAGGAGGGCCAGTTCATGGGCCAACCCCTTTCTAGTGCTCAAGCAATGGGGGGACAGTTCCCTCTTGCAGTGTGGTAGATGAGTAAAAAGCAGCCTCTCTTCAAAGCAATTCACTATACAAATCACTTTTGAACTTGGCTGAGGCTCAGACTCGTCCGACATCTGACTGGCATTCAGGCTGTACGCAAGGACCTCTACTTCCCGTGCTCAAGACGAATGTGCAGCGGTATGTCGTGATCAACCGTGGCAGACTTCTTTCTTGGTTGACCATACCGGCCATACCAAGGCCTCTTTCATCCTCTTTCTATGTCTTTCTGCATCTCTACTGGCCGCAAGGCCGCGAGGCTCCGGCATTTTTGCTCGAATGCCACCTGTGGGCAGAAGGTCGATAACAATTGATATTCCCTTCATGATCTCTTCAGCTGCCGCAGTCGTGGACACCAGTCTTCAGTCTTCGGTGAACAAACGCGGCCTCAACTGCGTCACCGTTGCAGGTGTCAGGTCCTGGTAATACCTAAGCTCATCATAGCTCATGCATCGTACTTCCGTGTCAAAGAAACTTACAGGTCATGGCGGGATAGCAGTGTTGGCTCCCATCAGCGTCAAACTTCGCTCGCCTGCGAGGCATGGAGGGTTTGCGAAAACGTGGCCAACACGTGGCCAATGATGAGGCTCAGTGGCCTGCACCAGTACCCCAAGCAATCAAACTGCCCTGGTAGTTGAAGTCCACGTTGGAAATAACCTAAAACAAGTTGGTGAACCGAGAACTTCACTGGCTTTTGCTCACATGTTTGATGCGAAATAGCAAAATGCCTCAAAAGTCAGCCGAGTGGTCCCTCAGCTTGCGACTTGCCCCGGATGCAAGAAGCATCTCAAGCACAGCGGCTGCCTGGGTTCCTGGAGGGATGGCAGTGGAGGTTCACCCAGCCACGGGCCGATTGGTCTTTGCTGCGTATTTGTTCCTTCGGGGAAACGGAAATGCCCAAACGATCGGTCCCACGCCAGAGCCTTCTCAGAAACGGTGAAACACGCTAAGCGCACGGCCCAAACCGTGATGAGACCATCAGCTCCACCACTGCAGATGTATTTGCCTCGGAGACTCCCGTTCTGACTCCCACCCAACAGCTGTCTCTGGACTGGACTGTTCCTCCCCACTGAAAACACCGCGGAAACGGATCTGATCCCTGTCACGGGAGGACACCGGTCATGACCGGTGTGCGACGTGTCCACCCGACCGTCATCGACGCTCGGAGCGGGCGATGATGCCCCCCCGCCGAGATCCATGACCGGGAAAAAGCGGGTTGACAAACGGACGCTTACTAGGTGGAGGCCATCGCTATTAGGTTGGAGACCATCGCTACTAGGAACAAGAAGCTAGTAAGCTCGGTGCCTTGACCAACTATCTGGAACCAGTTCACTGAAGTCCAAAGCACGAAGGACGACAAAAAGGCGTTTTGGACCCATTCCCCTGCCTGTGGGGTCACGCGCCAAGGAGATGGCCGTCTTAGCCGCACGATTTGGGTGGCATGCTGGTGTCACACAAGGTGTCACACGGCTTCAAACGGTTTCCACGGCTTTGCCCGTGTGAATCAAAAGGACCAGTTCTTGGTCTCTACAAGGCCACCTTTTTGCTGGCCAGGCCACCCAGTTGTGCGCCACAACCTCAGGGATCCAGAGGTAAAAGATCGTAAAAACACGTTGGAATTCGTGATCACAAACGTCTGGATCTTGAGGCCCTGGCACTTCGTTCGGGTGTCTGCAAAGAGTTTGAGGGGAAAATTTGCAGCTTGCCTCGCAGGCAGAATTCTGGTTGTTGGAGCAGGCCACTGTATAATACTGTATAATCTTCAACCCATTCCAGGCTTTTTTGGGGCAAGGACTCCCTGTCCCTAGCTTTTTGATGCTTTTTGTGGGCTTGAGCCCTGGCACCGGCTGCGCCTGGAGTACCTCCAGTCGCCACCCAAAGGCTATCACCTGATGGACTGTAGACCATTTGGTTCACCTGAGACCGTGCGGCCCACCGCGGCTCATCAAAGATTGGCTTTTTAGGATGTCATGAAAACGAACCCACTGAAATCATCAATTGTTTTGTGTTGATGTTCCCGCCTCTATGTTCATGTTCATTTTGGAGGAACCTGAAACACAGTCGGCATGTATATATGATCACATCTACAACGTTCAAGAGAAAGAAAAAACATGTCTTCCAGTCGTAGTCAAGTCAAAGGAATTCACCCACCCGCCGAGCGCGCCTAGTCGAAGGGAGTTGTTCTCTTTGGCTTTGACCATTTTTAAATGGAGGCAATAGATATGATCGGCCCCTCGGGGACAGCACAAACCCACCACGTACGTCGCGCCGGTGTGAGACATCTCATCCCTTTTCGATGTGAGAAGACTGGAACTGGTCCAGTGAGAAATTCTATGAAATTCTGCAATCGGTGGAATCGGTGGAATCAGAAGGTCCCACATGCTGATCCCGGCCACTCACGTCACACATCGATTCCTTTTTGGCTTTTTCAGAACCAACGAAGCGTCTGCATCGCTCGATGAATCTCGTTCAGAACGACGGAACGACGCTCAGCTGCTGACGATTGCTCAGGGCAATATTCGTGGAGTCTGGGGACCAGCATAAATACAGAAAGTCCTGGAAGATCGGCAGAAACTGTTCAAACACAAAATCCGTTCGAAATTGAGAAATGGGGTGGTGGAATTGGAGAAAGTCCTGCAGGATTCTGCAGGATTGTTGAAGTTTAAGATGTTTTATCTTGGGACTCTCGTCCCCGCTTGACAGTGGGGCCATGAGGAAACCTGCACCAATCCATTTGGACCACAGGGTCTAATCTACACAGCTAAGAAGTCCTTTCCGGCAAGGTCATGAAGAACATTGCTCTCTTTTTCATTGCATGTGTGAGTTGTTGTTGGCTACCTCTTATGTATCTCTATAATTACATTAAGACCAAAATTATCTATAAATAAATTAAATATATATGGTGGTTGTCCAATATTCTTGTTTATTGAAACGGCCATTCTTCGCGAAAAAAAAACATTAACATTCGCGAAACTTTCGCGAACCCTGTGTTTTTCTTTCGCGGGGGTTCACCATGTCATGAAACCATTTAACCTGGTAGGGACTCGATTTCTAAATACAGTTTGTGGGGTTGCTATGGGCTACGGGGTTCCTCTGGAGCCGATTCATTCGCCGAAACCTTCGCCAGACTTTCGCGAAACTTTCGCGAAATAATCCCTGTGCTTTGGAGGTTTTTACGGCATACATAACATAGGGTGGACTACAGGAAGGAAGTATCACACGGATTCCAAAGTTGAAGCTGCTGACGGTCAGAAAAGGATGTGGTTATGCATGGGGCAAGCCTGAAGGCTCACCAAAGAACATACAATAAAAATTCATACTTTCGCGAATCTTTCGCGAAAAAACCATTAACATTCGCGAACTCGAAAAAAAACTTTCGCGAGACCCACGATCATGTCATCCAAGGCTCTCGGCATTAAAGACCCTTACAAGAAGGACCTTTTGGATAACTCCCATATATATAATCACAGTATATATAATATATAGTGTGGTTTGCGCAAAAACTCAGCAGCTCCTTCATAGACGGGGACGTCTTCTTGAGGTCAACATCGAAGACTGACTGGCCTGGAAACGAGGATTTAGGAAGGCCTGTACTAAGACTGGCCAAGGAATTCTGTTCCAAAGCACCTTTGGCAAGCCGCAACATCACTGCTGAGCCTCTGACTTGCATGCCTTGTGTCAAAGAGCTTGAACCTCAAGGAGACCAACTGGATGAAATGCAAACACCAGGAGTTCTGCCAGATCTGGCTACAAAATTAGCGTCCGATAATATATACTGCAATGGTAAAAGTAGTGTGTCAGTGTGTCAGAGAAAATATCTGGTAAGCGCAAATCACCAAGCCACTTGCTCAAAAACAGTTGATGCAAAATGATGCAATCCTAAGACCTCCATGTCACAAAAACAGGAAGAATGTTTTTTTGATGAAAAACGTAGCAAATATGAAAAATGGAACATGTCCTTTACAAACAAAGTTAGAAGATTTGTAGAAGACACATAAACCAAAGCAGTCATGGTGAAAGTTGGAAGACCGGGAAAGACATGTTGAAGTCAATAAATGACATTTTCCCTGTCAGGCGTTCTTTTGCACATGTTTCTTCTCTGGTGAGTCAAAACCATAGCGCTGGAGGATGCTTTGTGTGGACAGTCTAGAGACTCGCCTTGAAATCCTCAAAATTATTCAAATGAATGGCTATGAAACGCTGTTTGGCTTCGTTTCGACGCTCTCAGCCAGGCTATGAAACTTGGTTTAGTCATTGATGGCACAATGTTCTCTCCGGGGAATGTCCGCTACATGCTTTTCGCGAATTGCATTCAAAGTTGCAATTCCACACTTATTGTGTGCGGATCAAGTAATTAAGCTCGAACTCCGAAGCTGGGATCAAGTCTTTAAAGGCTTCTGGCAACTGAATTGGTTTGATACGCCTCAAGTGGAACATGCACTCTTGCAAGATCTTGCAAGTGTGCATCGGGCCAGGCATCTTCACCAGTATTCCAAGCATTATGAGCTCCAAGCGGCGGTTATATAATTTATATAGTATCGATGAGTACACTCATGACATGATGCGCTTGGAAAATGTATGGAAGGACACCACAAACACTCCAAATTCCCAAAAAAGTAGCCTGCGCCCCTCAAAAAAAGAACGGTGAAACAAAAAAACATGAAAAACAAATAATTGTCCCCTGGTTGGTATCCTACAGCACTCCATCAGGCCTTCAGAAGTGGGGAAACTAAAGTACCTTAAGCTTCCTTAAGCCTTCCTTAAGCCCAGTGTTTTCCTGTCAAAACTGAGATCGAATTCGTCGGATCTGAGGGTGCCACTTGCCTCTCCAATCAACGCCAGCTGCTAGAAAGGGGTTGTTTGGATCCGTCCGAATGCTCATCCACCTTGTTCAAACCCCCATGTGCAAAGCCCCGAGTCGCTCATCCATTTTGGGCAAAGAAGAACGGGTATCTGAGTATCTGCTTGCATTTCATCTTATTCTCATTTGATCCATCCTCCTTTTCCCGAGTCGCTCAGCCCCATGTCTTCACTCAGTCGCAGGCTCTCCAGACCACGTCCGCTCCTCCTCACCTGGCCGGCGCGACCAGGTCTGAACGACAACGTCTGCTTCCAATCACCATCACAGTGCCTAAGACCGATGTGTTCGTTTGAAGTACTTACTTCAAATATATACAGTATATATATATACTGTAAGTTGGTCCTCTATAGGACCATAGGATGAGTCAGATTTGAGAAATGCACTGCTACCATAAGTCATGCAGTCATGAATGCACCCTTTCTGCCTGGAAGCTGCAAGCTACTTTTGTTTGTTCCTTTCGATAGGACGATCCATCCTTAGACCTTCGAAACGCTTGTGGGAGGGGCTGCGAAAACTGCCAGAAGTGGGGGCACTTCCAGAACCCATAGTGCCAAATGATTCAGGTCAACCCAAAACGAACCCCTACCCCCCGCCGTCTGCGCGGGCCGTCTGGTTAAGTCAGGCCTCTTTCGACGTCGTGCAAACGAAGGCCAGGACCTGACCCGCTCCAGGAATGATTCAATGACTGTGTGAAGAAAATGACTTCGTGACTTCTTCCCCGTGACTTCGATGATACACCCATGTGGCCCACCCATGTGGCCCATCGTGACTCATGACCCATGCCAAACATCGTCAGACTCCATCCAGGTGACACCTCCGGAACACACAAACCGCTGCGACCCAGACCCGTCGGGTTCCCAGGCCTTCTTTCGCTGCGACCAAGAGCTTGTCACCTCGGGTTTCACCGGACCGGCCGGTCGAACGAGCGGTGGTCGAACGAGCGGTTGGCCTGCCCAATCCATGGCATAGACGCCAGAGCGCTTGAAGCCCCTGACATAGTCCTTCTTCACCTTGGCAGATGCAAGGCCAAACTGGTCAGATGTAGGCGGAAGAAGACACCAAACCTGAAGCAAATAACCAAGGCAAGGACCTCGTTTTCAGCCTGGCAAGTTCGGCAGGACTTGTGCAACCCTTCTGCTGCCTTCAGAAGGCCTTCATCCCGATCATTTCAAGAACTGCTACACTGACTCCCTCAGTTTCCCTGGAAAATATTACAGGTTAACCTTTTTCCATCTGTTATTTGAAACCAATGCCCAAAAAATGTCTTGCAGGTTATCCACTTTTCCTGGGTAGCTTTATGGCATATGTCGCCCATCAAGAAGCCTACCACACTCACTCTACCAATCTCTACCACATACCACCACTCTACCAGTCTACCAGCCACTTCTGACCAGCCCAGGTAATCACCAGCTCGACTTTCCTCAGACCATTTTTGATGGCCTCTACCAGCTAGAAAGCTACTGGCTGGCTACCGGCTCGTGATCCGTGCTTTTTTCGTTTCCGCCGTCAGGTCTCCAGCTGAAAGCCGTGAAAGAGGGCCACACACGGCCCGGCATTCATCCCGTTGGACCCGAAGTGGGGATTGCCTGGCACAGCCCACGGCGGTCGGGCGGGTCCGAGGACCACGGGTGGTGGGAAACGAACAAAGGGAGTTGAAACGAGTTGAAACTGACTGGAGAACGTGAAAACACATGACATACAATGGACATGTTACATGTTCGCTTCACAACCCGCGAAAGACACCTCCCCAGAAGAGCATCACGTCTCCCGCCCTGCACATTGCAATGCTGGTACTTGGGCTCGCAAGCCAAGCAGCATGCTCCTCACAGAAAAAGGTGGACCAACCAAACCCGTCCGAAAAACCAAAGACCGAAGCGATTCCAAATACATCCAGAAGACCACCGAAGCGATCCCCTTTGTGAGATTCTTTGTAGGAGTTTTTCATATAGTTGTTCGACAGAGCTATGTAAAATGGCCAACGATCTTCAGGTCACACTGGAAAGTCACCTTGCCTGCATGCTCAGTGAGGTGACCATAGCTGTACTACCATGTGATGCTCGTCCCCACAAGTCGAGTTCACGTGTGCATTGGCTGCATGTGTAATTGGCCGGCGTGTGTATGTGCACGACACGCATTGAAGCCTGGTCCAGATCTATGTCAACCGGCAGGGCCACCTGCAGCAAGTTTGCAACAATTCAGAAGGTGACCTAGAGTTCACCTCCTCAGTGTTCTCTAAGTCTCTGGGAAATGCACAGGCGCTTGGAAAGTGTACCTTCTCTCGGAGCCTCAGACTCAAAGGTCTCCAGTGCTGTGCTACATCTACGACTGTCTACCGGCTAGGCTGGTCAGAAAACAAATATATAGCTTATAGCTCACTACTCTGCATTCATCACGCAAACTTTCACACCTGTTACAGTGTTCCACACACGATTAGTGTGTGTATATATATATAACAGAAATGGTTGCAAGGACACTCGCCGAACCTGCAGCCCTACAGGATTGCGAAGCTGCAAGCCCCACATGCCTCATGTTCATCATATTATGATCATCCCCAACCATGTGCACCCTAATATCCTCCAACTCCCCAAGGTGTCCTTTTGCAGAGACACTTGAGTATTCCTCACATGATCATTTGAATCATATGCCATCGACCCACTTCAAACGACCCTGCCTCGGCATCAGTAGACGATGATCCCCCTCCTTGTCTGCACAACGGCGGCCAAGTTAGCCAATGACAGAGGAAGCACCGCTTCGATATTAAAACAGCTTCAGCTTTCAAACACCTGGGAGTTGCTTTCTGGTCTAGGAGCCTACTTTCCGCATTTTAGACAGTATGGTGCTAGAATGTGCTATGGGTATATACTCGTCCAGTCCGGTCCAGTCCGGAAGCACCGCATTCCGAGTCTCTGGTCACCCAGGGCTTCACCTCGCCGCTGCTGTCCACACCGAAGATCTGAGAATCGCGTTCGATCACGACGGCGTTGGTTTGGATCACGTCGGTCGGAGTTCCCCGGCCGTTTTGGACGTTTTGGACATCATGTTTTCCTCGTTTTTGCCGTGTCTTTCTTTTTTCTGGGTGGATGTTGAATGGTTTTTTCAAAGGCAACAGTGAGTGGAGTATAGTGGAGTGACATGGATGTGCTCTTAGTGGATATGCGTCGTCGATGCTCATACTGTAGACACCATCCGTGACGAAAAGGCACATACAACAGGTTCCTCTCAAATCATCGCTGTCACCCGTTGGCCATCGAAATCAATACATCCAAACTTGAATCCAGCCACTGAATGTTCCGCCCACGCGAGTCTCGGGTTTTTGGTCTCGGTGCGAAGTACTGCTGTGGAAGCCACCGTTCACACGCCAGTCGTCACAGGTCTCGGTCGGCTCGGGCCTTGATCCCATGCACCACGTGGCACATTTGCACCATGGGCGCGGAGTCCTGCGGGTGGGAAATGGAGCGCGGTGGGAACGATCCGGCTCGGATTCTCTACACTGTTTCAGGTTCCATTGCCAGCCGCTCGCTGGCCGGTCTTGGAGGAATCACAGTAGGAACGACTCCAAGTGTGGCTTCCCAACAACTCCAACTGAGCAAAAATGTATCCGAAAGAGCCCTGGACAGTCCACATGTACATGGGACGCAGAGCCGCCGTCGCCGGCAAAGACCTCGAGCCGAGGACGTCCAGTGGACCGTGATGGACCGTGTAGAAATAGGAGAATCCCCCGTCCAAGACTGCTCGAAAGAAACAACACGGCAGTGAAAAAACCGCAAGCGCGGCATGTGTGCACGTTTGACTCTGTTCCCTGGAAAACACGAGCCTTGGTTGGAGGGTCTCCCTGTTCTGTCTAACACATCCATCATCCACAGTCTTCTTCTTCTTCTTCTCAAGGCCCCAAACTGCTCGTGTGCCACACATGATCTCCCACTTCACCCAGATCCCTTACGAACACCCCAGCAGGAGCGGAGTCGAAACCAATGTTGACTCATGCCATGGGTTCGACCGCTTTCTTGCGGAACCCGCACTCACCAATTGTGGAAACTGATCTCAAACAGCAGAAAAGCAACGAGCGATCTTGCTGCGTTTGATTCAGTTCATCAAGTGCGCCTGTGGCAGCTCATCGCTCATCTTCGCCCGATCCTTCAGCAACCTCATCTCCAAGGGGGCGTCCAACAAGCTGCTCCATTCACCACTTGTCAGCTGAAGGAACTTGGAGGATGTGCGTGTGTCAAACCCTGTCCCTAAGGGCTTTCCATGTTTTCAAAGCAGGGGCGTACGGCTCGTCATACCCACCGTACGCAATGAAGCTACGGTATGACGAGGGAGGGGTGGACTGATCATCCACCTGTACCTGCTTCAACGGTTGAGTACGCTGTTCCAATCCTTCTGTTTTGATTCCATGGTGGTTCATGATACGTCCCCCAAACCTTTTTTTCCCCACCGCTTGTGTGTCAGATTGCAAACATTGTTCAACCATACGGTTCTCGCCGACCTTTTCGCCTTGCCGTTCCCTCACCATTTTCGACCTGGGAATTGAGCTAACTGAAAACCAATGTCAAAGTGTGAACCGCTCAGCCGTCCCACTTGGGTGCTGGGTGTGATCCCCGTGACAGGGGCGCTGAATTCACTCCGGAAATCGTGTAACGGATTTACTTCGTCCACTGCACCTTGTCTTCCACCTTTTCATAACTGAATCAACTGATTCAAGAGCCGTCGGGCTTGCACGACATGATACCACAGCCGCCGGGCTAAAAAACGGAATTCCACTTGAGGTCAGGCATGCCATGTTTCCCAACCCCCCTCCCTCCCCGCCGAGTTCTACTCCCTACCTAATTAGGGTAACAGAGGGAAATGGTACTCGGCACACTTGTGTGTGTCGGTGCCTTTCCCTCTGTTGTCCCTTTTCTAGTCTTCTCTACCCGGGCGGTTTAAGACTAAAATCCCGCTCCCTAACTATTGCACTTAATTCTTTTCTGCTAAGTAATCAGTAACTCTAGAGTGCTAAGTATTCAGACACACACATGTACACACACATGGACATACACCCCCTCCCTGCCCCCCCACTTTCCTTCTTGCGCTTTTCGTCGTTTGTTGGGCTTTCTCTCGCTTTTTAGGTTGCTCTTGAGGCTCGTTTCCCTACCCCAGTCAAGGGCTAAGTATTCACTTTTTTCTACTCCTACCTTTCTCTCTTGCCCTCTTAGCGCTGCTCTTTCTGTGTTTCGTTCTTTTGCTTCTAAGGCTTTTTAGGTACCTATTCAGGTCGTTCGCACGAGCGCCGCAAAGCGGCACCGTGCGTGTGTCAAACCCTGTCCCTAAGGGCTTTCCATGTTTTCACGGCTCGTCATACCCACCGCACGCAATGAAGCTACGGTATGACGAGGGAGGGGTGGACTGATCATCCACCTGTACCTGCTTCAACGGTTGAGTACGCTGTTCCAATCCTTCTGTTTTGATTCCATGGTGGTTCATGATACGTCCCCCAAACCTTTTTCTCGCGCTTGTGTGTCAGATTGCAAACATTGTTCAACCATACAGTTTTCGCCGACCTTTTCGCCTTGCCGTTCCCTCACCATTTTCGACCTGGGAATTGAGCTAACTGAAAACCAATGTCAAAGTGTGTCTGTTTCTTTATGTTTCATGCAGGGTGAGGTTCCAACATGTTCAAGGATCCTTTTGGCGCCCCAGTCGGACGTTTGCCGAAGGTGGCTCAACAAACCGGCACTCATCCGCCACATATTCCTGATTTCCGTGCGGAAGTGGGTGATTGGCGAACACTAAAAGTTTGGAGCAACGGAACTAGTAGCTGGGGCTTGGCTCAAACAAGAACCACCCGCCAAACCCACATGTGTCGCCAGTTTGATCCACCGATCCACCTGGACGCTTTGGAATGAAGACCCCAAAGAGTGCCCGAATCCCACCCCCAAAGTGGGAGGGAAAGGTAAGTTTATGGCTATACTGATGAAGGGAATCAGTATCATCCCGAGACAAACCTTCAGACATCTTCAAACCTCCCTTGTTCCCTCTCGCCCACGATGCGTCTTCCAAAAACCCAATCGCAAGCCACGCGGAGATCTGCGGCAGCAAGTCTTCCACGGCCTCTGTGGCCTCTTCGTCGGCCAAGGTCGTGAGGAGCTCGGTCGTAGCCTGGATCTGGTGGCGTGGAAGAGTTGGCTTGCAACGTGGAAAAAGCATCCGTTGTCGAACCAAATCTGCACGCCTTGCCTAAGATCTGCATTGTCCCAAGATCTGCACCCCTTGCAAAAGCATCCGTGGTTGATTTGTCCGAACAATGAGATTTCGATTGGCCAATGTGGGGAGGAGGGAAGAGAGGTACACACCTGGCCACAACGCGGTCGAACAAAATGTGAACCATCTCTCTACTTTTTGATACAGTTTATTTTACAGTATATAATGCAAGTCTTTTTACTTCCTCGAAGCATTTTTCCGAAGTCAGCACCAAAGCGCACCTGCCCACACAGTGCCTTTTCAAGACCGGAAGATCCCAAAGTTCTGCACACAACAGCACATGTTGACCTTTCATCCCATCCCAGGGATGTATTTGGCTGAAGAAAATCAAATGCCTTGGTTGACCTACCTGGAAGTTCAAGCTAGATAGTAGACGCTCCAGGCGTTGATTCGTTTTCACGTTTTCGCGTCGAAAAGCCGAGCGTGTCGAAAAACCGATCAGGGGCACGCTCCACCCGTGGCTCCCTGGTGGCCTCACGGATGTAGATCGGCTCCTTCAAGACCGGCTGGCCCACCTCTAAGCGAACGGGTAGTTCCTCGTCCAGGAGCTCTTGAATCCGCTGGAGAGTGGCATTGAGGACCGCTTCCCCATTGATGGTGACCTGAGGCATGAAGAATATCAGAATGGATGTTATGAATCATGAAGAATATCTTGAATCACTCAGAATGCTGGACACTAATACCTTTCATGGAGACATCCCAAAGCACATGGATGGTGGGCAAACAAAAGCTAATCGTTCTGCTTCCCCGAAATCTGATGTACACTCACTTCACGCGTACTCTAAAACCTCATGAACAACACAGAGCCCATCTGAAAACACCAGAAGACTCGCCACTCACTCACTCACTCGCTCGCTCGCTCGCTCCCCCTCTCTCTCTCTCCCTCTGTCTCTCTTCACCTCCCAGAAACAAAAGTCTCCACAAGGTGCTCGCCCGCCACCAGCGCTCCCCCCCCCCCCACAGCTCCCTCCAGTGCCGAGGCACGATGATGTCTCCGGCCTTGCAGCCAGCTTGCTCGGCCACGCCGTTTCTGCCCACCTGGCGGATCACCGCGCCCCGTGACCAGCGCCGGGGCATCTGCCTCAAATGGAAGAGGATCGAAAGAACGTTGTATAGTTATGCAAAATCTGAAAGTGCAAAAGGTCCTAACGGATCCTAACAGAATGAAATGTTTAATGGGCGATCATGAAAAGTTAAGGTCTGATCCCAAAAAATGAAAAGGTTTGATGTCACATGGTTTGCTTGATGAGTGGCAGCATATTGAAAGGCTTGGACTCCAGCGTCACCACGCGACCATCTGTGAGCTGCTCCACGCGTGACAGGTCAGCAACCCCTACAGCACCAAGACCAGAAGCACAGGTATCTAATAGCTCCTGGGCTTGAAGAAGTGCTTCTTGGCTCGAGGAAGTGCTTCTGTCGACTGCTACACCTTCAGCAATTGGGAAAGGGAAGGTTCCCTAATACCCTGCCCACCGAAAGCTCCCGGTGGTGCAGGATGGAACATTCAAGAAGTGTGAACAAATGGCACAAAATGTCACAAGAAACCCTGCATCAAATGGAGACCCCACGACACTTTGACTGTGTGCGTGCTTTTCATGTTTTTGCGACATTCCCATCTCAGGTGGTGGAAATGATTCAGAATCTGTCGGTGTGAATCTCATGCGAGAAGCGCTCCTGGTAGGTGAACTTGCCCCCTGACTCTGCACCAAAGACATCTGGCAGGGAAGAGCCCATCAAGCAAGGAAACCTCACTCTTGCCGCAACCGTTCGTCTTAAAGTAACTAAATAACAAGGTTTGAGTGAACCACTTAAGGGCATGCCTTTAATTAAGTAGAATTACACAGGCATAGACCGCATGCTGGTGCAGGTGCTGTGTGCTGGTGCCGGTGCTGGATACTGATCGACTGTGTTTGGGGACTTTGCTTACAGTCCCACGACTTGGCGGCAGACATTCCGCTCTGTCATGGCATTGAGTATTAATAATGGCAAACGTGCTAGCGATGTGTCAAACATGGCTAAACGATGCTAAACGGCTAAACGTGCTAGCGGGATCTAGCGGGAGTATAATGGCAACAATGAAGCAGCAATGTGTCAATGACTTGCAAAATTAAAGTTTTTGCGCCGATGTGCGTGGAAAACGGCTACTGCACTGCAAACACTTGGAAGGTGAACAATGCCCTTGGCACCGCTCATTGACAGCGAAAGCTATTGGACATTGGGATTTTTTCCCTCAGGCACTACAGTATGAGCTTTTTCCCTATACCTGCACCAGCACCAGCACCCGCACAAGCACCTGCACCCAGAAAACGCACCCGCACCAGCACCCACACCAGCACCTGCACCAGCACCCAAGAAGACGCCGATCCAGCACCAGCACCAGCACCCGCACCAGCACGCCCCAAGCAAACGCCGATCCAGCACCAGCACCAGCACAGGAAAACGAAACGCCGATCCAAAGCCTTGAGAAGTAAGAACCCCTATGGCCCCTATAGCTTGCAGCTATCTGGGGAAAAAGTTCGACTGTGGTGTTGAGGGTTGGAATATGACAAAGAGTTGAAGACTCTCTGTTCGGTGGTCTTTCGACCAGACCACGGTGCGCTGTCGGCCGTTCCAGCGGGACACCTTGTGCCCCTTTCCACACCAACCGCGATACGGCCGCGTACCGAGGAGCAAGAGGTCCACCACATCGCGGCTGGACAACTTCAACTGCTGTGCCCCGCCGGGGATCAGCACCTCGGGGAGCACCACTCCAGCGTCGGCTTCGGAAGAGCCGATTTTCTTGTTTGGTCCGTCCAAATGGGGGGGAAGCCCGGAGGGACCTGCGCAAATCATGTCATCAAGCATCCATGGAAGCTGCTTTCCAACGCGTGGACGAGACCAAGATGTGCTGTTCAAGTTCAGCCACTGGGCCCGTGCCATCTTGCAGCTCTCCTGCTACTTGAAGCAGCTGCTCCACATCAAAGAGGATGGTGCCTGGGCCTGAAATCAGAAATGCAAAGCAATGAACAGCAACAGTCAAGGGGCGAACAGGCTACTTTCAACCTTAAGGAGCTAGGTGAACTGCTCTCTGAATTACGGGAACCACCATGACACCATGCTGCTTCACTTGTACAGTTTCTCGCGCTGACTCCGTAGTAGGGGGCCCCATCTGCTGGTCTCAAGCCACATGCTACCGCAAGTCGTGTTGATAAATTGATACACCCTCCCCAGGTGCTGTGCGGTGCAGGATGCACAACTGCCCTTTCACTGATCAATGACTTCATCGTTTGAATCCGGGGCTAAGAAACCAGCAAGAGAAACAACATGAAAACACCTCTTGCTTGGGACGCTGGGACGCATGGTGACGCGTGGTCTGCGGCGCCTTTCAAAGGCCATGCTCCCATCTGCTGAGACACCACCTGCGGCCACAGGGGGGGCCGAAGCTCCTGAGCGTCCGCGGAGCAAAACACGCTCCGCCGAAACGTACCATGTCTGGCTCCATGAAATGACTAAAAGTAATTGGATTGTTATGATCAAATAGTTCGAGGTCAAGCCAAAAATCGTAGGATTAAACTGTAGAACCCCTTTCTTCCTTCAGCACTGCAAACCGGTCCCTTTCCGCTAAACCAACGCGGTCGACCAGGAACGAAAGCTGGGCGCCGTCTCTCGCTGTGGGCAGAGCGCCGCCAGGACGTCGGCGTCCGACATCTCCAACGCGACGTGCGCGTCGGGGTCTTCCCACCTCGCGACGCGTCGGTCTTCCCCGGTGGAGCGTCTTCTCCGGTGGAGTGTCTGGGAAAGAGGTTGGAAGAGGGTGTTTTTGAAGAAAGGGCCCCAACCTGTGACTGAACCAAAAGTCTCAAGAAAAAGACAAGAACAAGCCCAAGAGTCTATGCCATCTATTGCTTTGGGTCTATTGCCCAAAACAGTGCCCCAGACAAACATGAAGTCGGAAGGATTCACCACGGGTTTGTCTCAATTCGTGGGAAGCCCCTTCGTGGTGCGGTTTCTGTGCTTTGGTGGGGATCAAGAGGCTTGAAGGAATGAAGGAATGGAGTGAGTCATTGTATAACTATAACCCTCTTAGTTTTCCTGATTCCTGGAAAATTAACTTATAATAACCAACCGTTCTCCATAAAAGGTTTTAAAAGGTTAAGGGTTTAAACGGTTTAGGGCTTAGGTAGGTTAACATAGATCCTCTAAGATAGAGACCTGCCACGCAGGTTGCGTGCCGCATGTTGACCTGGGCAAAGAGTCGAGGCGACAGAAACAAAGGCAACTTGTTACTAGTAGCTTCTTGCTACTTAGTAGCGATGGCCTCCACCTAGTAGCTTCTTGCTACTGGTACTCAAGGGCGTTCAGCACATTTGTGCTGTTCAACGTCCCGAGACCTGGAGATCCATCGATGGTGGCGCGGACCATCAGGATGACCATTTCCGAATGCCAAACAATTGTCCACTTCCATCTTAGTGACTCTGAGCATATATTACAGCCGGGACTGCCGAGCTTGCCAACTGCCCTTCACTGAAATCATTCCGACCCATCCCTTTGATTCAAAACAAGATTCTTATTGGCTCCCGTAGGTTTCAGTCTGACCGGAGTCCAGCTTTGGTCCTCTCCAACCTGAAAGGTTCCGCCCGATGCACCATGCAGGCTCAGCAGTTTCTCCCGACCTTCTTAGGCACGAAACTCTCCCCGACAAGCCATGACTTGACACAACTGCATGGGTAACTCCCAAACATAGGATCTTATGAGTTAAAAAGCAAATGATGATGATGATGATGATGATGATGATGATGATGATGATGATGAAATGCAAGGAGACAGTAGCAAGTTCAAGCTTCTGGAAACTGCCAACACCATACAATACCATGAAATTTGTCAGGTGTGGTGAACATGCTACGTATGGCTTAAGACGCTATATATGATCACTAGCCACTAGTGGAGGTTGACGGTGTTATACTTATACCTTTCCAAATTCCACCTTTGCAAGCATCTTGTCAGATGCAACGAATCTCCCTCGAAGCATGTCCAACATCCAACCGCTCTGCACCAAAGCAGGTTCATCTGAAGCATCCACCAAAACAAATAGCAAGAGCGACCCACCCCTGCCCTCGAACCCCTCTTGCTGAGGCAAGTTCAGTAAGAGTGCAATGCCTTCTCTGTTGGCATAAATATGAAGGTCAAAATGGTCAATAGATCCCAACCCCAACCCTGTCCCTGGAGAACCATATCTTCGTAGCAAGAAGATGCAATTCTTTGCACCGGGAAACGCATTGCGTCATCACACACAGGAATCAACACTGCCAGAAACAACAGTCTTGCAGTTAACAGTCTTCCAATTTGCCCAATAAGGTTTTGGAATAGCTTTGACCCACCATGGTTTTAACCCATTATTGTATTGCTCAACATTCTGATTCTCAGCTCCGCCTCACCCCTGATCACATCTGATTCTCGGCCGCGATCTCCACGCTGCAGCATGACGACTTTCAACTTCTGGGAATCCTGCGGCGGATGTTACAACAAGTAAATGGATCATCAAAATCGCTCTGCCACTGGATCATCAATGTAGATCTCACACATATCCCAAGATCCCCTAGGTACTGCCGAATCCCCTGGCGCGAATTTGCCCAAGCGAAAACAACCGCGTGGCCAAAACCTGCCGCGTGGACACCACCCTCAACCGCCGACTGTCCAGTTCCAAGATCGGCGCGGCCCTACGAGCCATCCGCCGCCGGCTCCGGCGCAGAAGGGCCAACAGGCCCAAGGGCCAAAGCCTCTCCTCGTGGCCATCGAATCTGAAGCAGAACAGGAGAAAGATCAAAAGAGAATCCGGATCCTTCATGTATAGAATCGGATCCTGTTAGAACATGATTTGGGGTTTCGTGTGCCGAAAACTCGATCTTTCCCCGGGTCTCCCACTACCTGTCCATTGTTCGCCGAAAGGCCGCGGCATGTTGCACAGCAGCTCTCCGCTGCCAGCCGCCTTCACCGAAGTGCTCCACGTGCCGCACGGTCACCGCGGGCGGGGAGGGCCCGCTGCGCGGACGATGCGGGCGAAGAGTGTCCAGCGCCAGCGCTGGCGAAGGGCTGTTCATGGGAAACATTCCGGCAGAGCTTCGACAGAGCTGATCCTTTGATCTTGGAGCTTGATTTCTTCATACGAAAAAAGGTGAGGTGTCAAAGCAACTGTTCGCGTTTCCAACGGGCTGGGGGATAAAAACAACGAGTCTTGCAAGAATTGCCAGTGGTAGGGCCATGATTGGCGGCATCTGACGGCCTAGTATATCCTGGTAACATGCTTAGCCTGCGGTTGGAGTCATGCTATTCTGCTGAGGATATGTCAGTTCTTACCCATCCAAGATACTCTCTGTTGAGTACAGTTGAGAGTAAATTCTCAAAGCTAGACTAAGCTCAAGCCAAAGTGGAGCCAACTGCGAGCTATAGTACATGCCCACTGCTTCTTCAAGGTCCAATGCAGAGCATCTTGATCACGGCCTCTCGATCACGGTCCATACGGTCCTCACCTGCAAAGCGTCACCGCTGTTTGACCAGAAAGGTGAAGAAAGCTGAGGCCGGAACCATCCGTAATGCCGAAGGCTTTCTCCATCCGGGCATCCTGGCAGGAGATCCTCTTCCACACATGATCGAGTGAATCAAACCTTCCAACCTCACGCGCTTGAGTTCTTCAGAGTATATCTGAAGACCGTATACCGTATAACAATATAGTACATAATTAGTGTATTAAATACAAAATAAACAACAATAAGTATATAAACAAAATTAAATAAACATAAATAAACAATACACAAACAATCTCTCTGCACCGCCAAAAAACGCCTTGGCTCGTGCTCTGATCGCTCATCAGGCGGGCCCGAGCCGGCCCGAGCCGGGCCTGCTCGGCGTGGTCCGGATCGATCCACGGATCGGTCAGCTCGCCTCGTGCCATCGACTCGGACGTGGCGAGTTCTCAGACATATCGACGCTTCCGGACGAATCGAACTTCGGACGGGGGGGGGCGTGATGTTCTTGGAAGCGAAGAAAACACATCTTCTCGGCCCCTGCCTATCTGCAAAACTTCATCGTCATAATCCATCTCCAAAGCATGTTGGCTCATGTCAAGCTGTGCGTCGGCTTCCACCAGCAAGGGAGCTGGAATGTCTTCCACTTCTTGTGGCACAGCCAGTTCGACCCTGAGGTCGCTTGCACTCCCATCCAATCCATCCACGCCACTCAGCATGGTCGTTCCCATGGCGTCGTCGTTCTCATCGGGTGGCACCTCGTCGTCCGAGACCGGATCCAAGTCATCGAGGTCCACGTGCGACGCGGGCAGCGTCATTGGGAGATGCTCGTCACCACGTTACCCGGAGAAGGACGAGAAGCTGCAAAGCTGCAGGAACATGGCATCGAGGCCCGAGATAGCGATGTGTGTGTGTGTGTCGGGATTCTCTGACAGTGATCCTGCTTGTGCTATATATCTGTCGATGTGCGACGAAACCGTGAACTCGATGGCGAGGTCAGACCTTTCTTTTTCTGTGGTGCAAATTCAATGGCGTCTCTTTTCGATTCACCATGGGCTGGAGCGTGTTTTGGGCACTGTCTGCATATGTTTACTATCCGTCCACGTGGCTTCGTGCCAAAAAGTGTTTGTTTCTGCATTGACAAGGTCATGTCGGGGCCTTCAGCACCACATATGATTGAACGCTCATGCTGTGGGCCACGCCGCAAAAGCATGCATGCTAGCATGCCCAAGAACTGGAATGGCCGGCCACAAACTATGTTGACTCTACTTGCAAATCGAGAATTTACAGTATCTTGATGTATCTTGCTGATTCCTGGTGAGACTCAACTTGGAGCCAATGAAACCGGTCAAGTAGCTACGCCAAGAGTCTTGATCTCACATTCTTCTCATGCCGGAGCTGAAATCAATCTTGAAAGTCCTCTCAATCGCATTGCAGGTGTGTTTCTGCAGCTGTTGGGCGCTGGCGCGGTCACATCCTTTGGATGGGACCATGACCTGTGGTGACTAGCCCTTCAAGGGTTGGGTCAACACTGTGGATCTTCACACCCACAAACTATCGGTGCACGCCAAAAAAACCGCCATGGCCGACATGGACGGTCTCTGAATGAATTGGACCAGAAAAAAACACGAGTCGAAGACTGAGTCGAGCGCTCCATGAGTCCAACGCGCTCCATGAGTCTTGGAGTCGAACCGCGGCAGCGGATGTCGCCGCCGCTGCCGCTGCCGCTCGGGGATGCCGCTACGATTTCACTCCAAGTCGCCTGCGGCTCGTTGGAGCTCTGTAGGCAAGGGGAACTCATAAAGCTCCGTCTGGCGGTTTCGCACACCTAAAGCAAAGAGTCGTCCCCCTCCTCCACTCAGAGTCAACCATTCAATGCGCTGCAACTCAATGTCCGTGGGCAAACGCCACTCTCCTTTGTTGGTTCCCTGAACAGCATCGAAGGCCTGGACAGAGCTTGTTTCACGGCGCAGGACCATGACATAGCCCTTGGATGAGAAGTGCAGTGAGCCCGCACGAAGCGCCTTGTTCCGCTGCTCCAGCGGAAGTTCGGGCACCAGGGTATGCATCTTCACGTGGCTTTCACGAAGCTCAACCACACGGCCTTCCGACGTACCAGCCACCACACAACCTACGCCGATCTCACGGAAGTCACCCATCATGCATTCGCTCTTGGCAGCGAGAGCCTTGATGCGTTCCATGCCTTCTCCTCTCTTGGCATGGTGAAGCCATTTGTCTTGGATCTGCCACTCTTCTGGCTCTGAGCTAGGCAAGGCTGCAACTCGTGTCTGAATAGCTGAGTCCGAAAAGCTTCTGAATGTTTCTTGCAGTGGACACTCTGCCAGCAGGCGGCCCTTTGCATGCAGAACCAGCACTCTGCAATGAGACTCAGCCTCACTGGCCACACCAGCCGTCCCTGCATGCCCGCAGGCCACACTGACATCCTGTACTGCTTGGCCTTCCAAAGCAACACATGGCGGCACCTGATCAAAGGTCACCTTCGTGGTGTCATCGACACCCTCAACTCGACCAGCATAAACTGCAAGATCATCTGCCACGACCAACAACGATCCTGATGGATCGCAGCTCAAAGTTCGAGGTCTGAGAGCCACTGAAGGCCACTGCACTTCAACGCGTCGTCCCTTCAGCAACGAATGCAGGTCCTTGCGATGCCGGGAAATCGGGATCAATTCCGGCAGACCATTCGGGCTGGTGCCCACCACCGCCTCGATTTCCTCTTCCCCCTTCTCGGTCCCCACCGTGAGGTCGATCTTCAAAGGCTTGGTCAGGAACTCTCGAAAGACGCCAAAGGGAACCGCCAAGCCGATGACCCACAGCAAGACCATCAGCAGGGTGGCTGTTCGGAAGATTTGCGCGGGATACTTCCCGGAGTCGATCTTGTCGTGCCCGCTCACAATGTCCTCGTCGCCCTTCATGAAGCTTGCATGGCCAAAGTCTGCATCTTTGCTTGACATTTCTCCGGAAGGGTTTTGCAAGCCTTCCCTGCAGGAGGCAAGATTGAATTCCTCCTCCTCAGATTCATCTTCGACTTCAAGAATTCCTGCATTCACTGCTGTTACCACAGGTGTGATCACATGTTGCTTTGCGTGATGAAGGATTCGACTTGGTGTTGACTGGAGCGCCTCAGGTGGAAGAAGGGGTGCCCTTTCTTGCTTTCGATGCACACAATACTCTTCGATTTTTGCATCAAATTCTGTCATGGTGCGCACCTTTTGTCCACGTCCATTTGTATTTCTCTTGGACCCTCCACTTGCCCCTGTTGACGGTGCCCCTGCATTCACGTTCACATCAGCCTGCTCCTCCTCCTTATCCTCTGACTCAAATGGCCTTGCTTCTCCACTCTTTGGATTGTAAAGGTATTCGACTTCGGTGCCAAAATCTGTGTACCCTTTCATCAGCACGAAGTTCTCCTCATCCAGAGATGGTGCTGAAATTGCTGAAATGTTTGATCCCGTCATCTTCTCCTTGGTGGCTTT
Source organism: Durusdinium trenchii (assembly GCA_963970005.1). Classification (NCBI taxonomy): domain Eukaryota; class Dinophyceae; order Suessiales; family Symbiodiniaceae; genus Durusdinium; species Durusdinium trenchii. The sequence continues at coordinate 228,940 of CAXAMN010022862.1, read as the reverse complement.
TCTGGCTCGATCAACTAATCGGTCTGCACGATGCCGATCCACATCGTCCATGGCCCCTTTGACTGACTCAGACTGGAAGAGTTTCATGTTCGCTTGAATTTCTCGCTTCAACTCCCAAAGGTTTCTACTTTGTTCTCTCATGCTTGAATCGCTCGACCTTTGACGGGAAGGCCGGGCAACACCGGGCCCTTTGTGGTGTTTCAGCACACCGAAGACATCCATGTAGAGCACTGCCCGAAATTTTTGGGGCAGGATCACTCCTGTCTTGGGCTGCATTTCCAGGCCACAAGCGACCAGGGCAAAAAAGAGCCACAGTCCATGAGCAGCATAGGTCAATGGAAGAAGGAATGCAAGAACCAGCCTCGCGTGAACTTCGAACACTGACCAAGTGTATGTCGCTGTACCAGCACATAAAGGTCCAGCGACGATCAAGATTCGCGCCCATGCTGTCTCCTGACATTGATGCTGTGAAGAAAAGATGCTGAAAAAGAGAGATGCATCAAAAATGCTTTTTGGGCAAAGAGGGGCAGTGGGGATACTCTCAGCCATGTCATGCCATGACGCCAAATGGCATTGGAACAAGCTCAACTGAAAGAAACATTGTAAATTCCAAGTGTATAATATCAGAATCCAGACTGTTCCGCAGCGAATCATGGGCTGTTTACCCGAAAGAAAGATCAACAAAGAACCCGAGCTACGGTCTCCTTGGGACTCATCTCAAAGTCAAGCTGAACCAAAGAAATGGTCATCACACACATCAGAATCAGAACTCCAACAGAAGCCCAAGGGGAGCCATCTTGCAACGCCACGTAGCCAAGGCAATAGTAGCAAATGGCTTGCATGAGCTGGTGCGTGCCAAAGGCCATCGACACCCGCGCAAATGAGTCATAGCCTTGGATTTGCTTCAGAACCTGGAAAACACAGCTGTTCTAATACAATGCACCAGTCAACAAGAAAACAATGGACAAACCACATAAGTAAGCTTGCTTGCTTGTTCACCAGGTCGCTCTGAAACTGTCGGGCAGCACGCCTCGCCAATTGCACATGCCGCCGGCGGAGAGCCGGCATCTGCTGCAGCTCATATAAATCCCTATCCTCCACGTTTTCCTCCAATCTCCAGGGGTCAATGGGCCCGAAATTCCCTGCAGACCAGGACGACACATCGCCGGCTCGTCCGGACCGATGCGGCGCCGCAGTGGGCGACGTGGAGTCCTTGGTGCTGGGGTTCCGGGTGAAGGGAACTCGCAGCATGTCCTTGGCATCCAACTTCTCATAGTTACACGCAAAGGTTCGCATGTTCTGAAGAGCCTGCCAGGTGGGAATCGGAAGCCGCACAAACTGCGTGAGAAGCCGCACAGCCGAGCACTGGGCGACAATGGAAGCATGAACTGCCAGCCACACAGACATGAGCAAATACATAAAGGCTGCAGAAAGGGTCAGCATGTAGTAATGGATCAGGAAGGGCGGGGTGCCGGGCTGCAGGCGCCCTTCAGTGTAGAGGCCGAGACACATTCCCAGCAGAAGGGTGGACACAATCAAATAACTATCCATCTTCCGTTGAGTCAGGCCGATGATGTCTCGGACATCGTCTCTCCACAACTCAGACTGTGAAGCACGCCATTCCAAGATCTTCAGCTCGGTCTCTTGACGCATCTTGCGGTCGTAGAGGAAATTGTCTCGATTGTACTCCCATAGCGCGTGAGCTCCTGCTGCAGCTCCAGCCACAGCTTCTGCTAACACCATGGCTGAACAAGGCTAGGTTGGATATGGTTTGTTGTCCAAATGCACAATGGAAAAGGCCAAGCATGTGCTGCCGCTGTGCTATAAACCACACGTCTGTGGAACATGCAATGAAGTCTTGGTGCGTTAACAATATCAGCATCACCCCACCCCACACCGGCAGAGAGCTGTTGCGGCGAATCACGATCCATACAAGGGGGCATGTGACGATTGCAACTGCACCAACGTACACCTGAATGCACCAAGCAGCGTACTCTTTTTCTGCACCTAAGCAGCGAAAAACGACTTTTAGACCTTGGTGCTCGAACAGTGAAGCTGATTTGAGTCTCAGAACAAATTCTGCCACTGCACCAACAAAATCCAACAAATAAATTCAATCACTTCAGCTTCTTGGATGCTCTCGAGCCAAAGCACTTCGTCTTTCCATGTCTGAAAGAAGTGCGTCGCGAGCGCTTCTGTATCCTCGGAAAGACTTCATGGTGAATTTGAGAGTAAGGGAGGACTGTCGAGTGTAACGAACAGCAAGACAACGCAGGAAACCCACATTACGATGCAAAATTGTAGGATTCACCCACAGTCAGCTCATTGTTTTCCTGGCTTGATCTTGGTGTCCCCTTATGGATGAAGACGTGCATGCCCAGCTGTTCTCCATGTCGCAAGTCACCCAACCCCAAGGCGTCGTCCTTCTGTGGAATCACACGAATGTTCTTGGCACCAGTGGCCAGGCCCGTCAAAGCCAAAGCATCCTCAAGACACCAACAGTTTTAGTTGGTTTCATCCTGCTCAACGTGTCTGTCTTTCTCAAAGTCGTGAGTTCAGAACCCCAAATCGCTGGAGACGTGACTGCTGCTGGTCCCACTGCCAAAAACTGGCCTGGACTTGCTTCTGGATATTCTCCCCACAAACCTGGACGAGTTTGTTGGGCGCAGAACAGCTGGTCTTTCTCCCAAAGATCCTCTTCTCATCAAGAGGAGTTCCAAAAAATCAAAGCTGTGCGCTGCCACAACAATCAAACGAAACCACCCAACAACTTTCATACTCCTTGTCCAAGAACAAATCTAACCGTCTAACCTTAAAACGCTGATCCCACCCATCTCTTGCCGCCACCTCCCTCGCGTCCCTGGTGACCGGGGCGGCCTGGATGCCGGTGATCTCCTCCCCTTTACATCGCCCCAGCAACTTGGGCTCTTTGGCCCAAGTGAAGAGCGTTTTCAGCTGGTCATCCTGACGGTCTGAGACGGGGTTCGCGGAGCGGATCCGATGAATCCGACTGTGGGGAAGCGGCGGAAAGATATGATTGGGAGGAAAAAAAAGATCTCTATTTCTGGTCGAGGAATTCATTCATCCTACATTTAATCCTACATCCTACATCTCTGAAGCCAGATGTTCTCTGAACACATCGAACTTCACAAAATGTGTGCCAGTCGTTAACCCATACTGTACCCGTACCCACCAGGGCCCGTGTGTCAACACCTCCCAACGCCTTCGCTCTCTCCGCGCCTGTAGACGTACGACCCGCGTCCGGGCGATGGCCCACTTTGAGGCCAAGGACTTGGAAAGGAACGCCTCGTCGGATGGGTCGGACGTCGGACGTCCCGGTGGCGAACGGTCAACCGGGTGAAAGTACGGCCACAGAGTGGCCAACCCCGTTGGGCCTGGTGGAACCATGTGATGAACATGGAACGCTGATGCCATGTCAACACATGGGACAGCATGTCTTGCATGTCTTGCATGTCTATGACAAACACATGTCTTGCATGTCGTTGTGATTAGTGTTTTGCATGTCGCACATCTCCATCTCGGGCGCCTTTGGGAGTTCCGGTGTCGACAGCGTCGGACGTGTGACGACGTGTCTTTCGCAGCGTGCGGCAATGGCCAAAAACTGGATAAATGGACCAGTGAAGAGCTACCCTGAGTTTTTGTTGCAATCAAACTGTTTTGGATGTCCAGTGGTCTTTGGGTTATGGGTCTTTTCATGAATTGGTGGATGGTTAATGATGGTTACAATGGATGGATCAGTGGGGCTGCAAGTGTATCCAATCAAAACTCTTTGGACAAAGTGTGATAGTCTTTGGGTGGGTGCGTAGATGGAAGTCTTTTGAATTGGTGAATGAGTGCTTATTCATGCGGCACAAGAACTGGTTGGGGTGATCTGCGGCACAAATTCGCCCAAAAAACGCCCGCCTCGATGAAAGCCTCTGAGTCTGGCATGAAAACGATGAAGCATGTCTCCTACATTCGTCCACAGTCTTTATATCATAGGCCTGCCCTTTTGATGTTTACAAACCAAAGGCAGAGTCTGAAACCATCCATGTTCCACGCCGAACAAGGCCGTGTTACACCAATTTGGTCCTGAACATGAAACCGTGGGTGAAAGCTCAGACTCAATACAGAGTTCCAGGAGACAGGGTAGCTGATCTCTAAACCCCTCACCTGTCAAGGCACCCAAGGTCATCCCCTCCTTCGAAGGCCATGGGCGGCTGCCCAAGGTCAAAGGCACCACACCTGACAGAATTATTTCACAGCTCGACATGCATCATGGCTTTAACGACACAAACTGGCAGACTTCATACACCAGTGACTGAGAGAAGCACCGCCCACCCAAATCCCCCCTCGAATGCTGGAAAAGAATGCGGGCGGCTTTGGAGCCACGGATGACTGAGACTCAAAAGCTCAGGGGACATTCAATAAAACTAGCAGTGTGGAGAACAAACATTGAAAACACTGCATGTAAATCCAGCAGGGCTGGCAATTATGTTGAATCCAAATTAGTAAAATTGGACGGAATAAAAAAAACGTGTTCGCCAAATTATTCATACACCCTGATTAGTTTAATGGGTCGGAATAAGTTTTTCACCCAGGGTGTTTTTTGTTTGTTTTGCTATTGCTGCCCTTTCAAACCCTTACTTAACTCTTCTGAGGTTTGCTGGTTTCATAGAACTCTGACCTGGAAACCTTTATCAAAAACTCGTTTTAAAACTCATCGATTTCATTGCACCAAACAATTTTTCAAGGGGGTAGTACACAAGCCCAGGGTAATTGAATAGTATGCATTGTTTAGGGGTTGGATTAATCAGCAAACTTGAAGGCCTAAGGAAAAGAACCATGTTTATTATTGTTCTGCTATTGCGGCCCTTTCAAACCATTATATACTTAACTCTGGTACTACTACTACTACTACTACTACTACTACTAATAAAAATACTACTACTACTAATACTAATACTACTACGACTACTACTACTACGACTACTACTACCACTACCACTACCACTACTACTACTACTACTACTACTGCTCCTACTCCTACTCCTACTCCTACTCCTCCTCCTCCTCCTACTCCGACTCCCACTACCACTACCACTACCACTACGACTACGACTACTACCACTACGACTACTACTACTACTACTGCTGCTACTACCACTTTTTGCGGCGGTGATACTCTTCAGACCCCCTGGATTGTTTGCTAGGGGGAGGTTTTTTGCTATATAATTAAGATCCAACATTAGGTATCTCATACCTGTCTTGGGGAAGCCTCCCTGTTTTACCCTGTGTCACTCACCCCCATCTCAGAACGGTGTTTCCCCGGCGATGAGGGGTGACGAAAGCATCTTTGAGACATCTGAGGCACTCTCGTTTTCCAGCTCTTCGGGCGTGATCACTCCAGCCGCTTCCACATTCAGCAGTCGCCCTGCTTCCTGATGCGACACGGATTCCCGATTCACACGGAGTGGTTTTCCTTATGCCCGCAAGCCACAGATAGCCACAGCAATTGATTGCAATGGTGTTGGCTATTCGTTTGCTTTTTGACCCTACGCTCCTTTGTACGAGACATACACTACCATTGAAATTCGAGCACTTGCTTGTGCAAGTTATCTTTCTTCCACCTTTGATTATAGCCTTTGTTTGCAAACCTCCCAAACGTCAGCAAAGGGTCCTCTTGTGGCAACAAACTCCAATTGGGCTTCTCTTCGTTCTTGTTGAAATCCTCAAACATCCCCGGAGGGGAGCAAAACCACTCTCCGATCCAGCATCTATTCCAACGACGCAGGCCATGAATCAAAGCAAGGAGCAAGGTTGTGTGTGTGCTTGCTTGTTTGATGTTGTTCTTTCTGTTTCTTTTGGTTTTTGCTTGTCTTTTTTCCGACTCTGAAGCTGAGCTCCTCTCCACAATACCCGACATTGGCCCGGCCATGTATCAAAATAATCTCACCAAAAAAACCGCTGCAACTGCATCGGCACCGAAACCGCTGCAGATGCTGCGCCGAGTGTCATAGATCATCCACCACTTATTGTTCCATGGCTTTAAGCCAGCACTGGCCATTTGACCACGCAAGGAGAAGTAGTTGAAGTCAAAGCAAGCAAATTGCATCTTCTGACTGCTCTCGATGATGGGCTCTGTCCCACAGAACAAAGCAATGTTGCAGTCCTGGGTGAGAAGGAACGAGCCCAGGACTGCGATTCGAAAAAAAAATTAAAAAAACATGAGAATGCCCTACCAAGAACAAAAGAAAAGAACATGCTTCCACATCCCAAAACCATCCGAAACCCATCAAGGTCTTCAACTGCAAACTGAGCTTCTTGACAATCTCGGCATCGGTATTGTTGACCTGTTGTCTTTTTTTGTCTCGCGACCGACTCGTCAACAGACTCAAGGGCACGGCGCTGGTGAAAGGCCCAAATACCAAGCAAAGACAAAGAGCAAAGCCCCAAAAACGGTTGACCGTGGTCTCAGGTGCTGACATGCAATGACCAGGCCTGAAGTTGAAAAAAATAAACCTTTCAAAAGTCGACGCTCCAAGGCCCAGAAGAATCAAAACCCAAGGAACAGGAATAACATGCACCTCTTCCTGCTGAGGGGCTGCAATTGCTGCAGTTCCGAACGAAGACGCTCGTTTCGACTGGCCCAATGTAGATGCGACCTCGACTCAGTATCTCAAAGGCTCACTGTATTTTGCCAGCCTTACCTGCTGGGTAAGGCTGAGTGATCGCTTTAAAGCAAGACGATACTCATCTGATTTAGACACGGATGCGGAAGCAGGCTGGAGGTGCAAAAAGGCTGAAATGTGTTGAGCCTGATAGAACCTGATAGATTGCAATTTGCACAAATCCTTCCAACTGCACAGAAAATTCTTTATAAAGGGCTCGGAGCATGGCAGTCTTGGCAATCATCGACAAAGCTCGTGGCAATATAGTCCTCATGCGAAGAAAAAATACGACAGACCTCGTGTTTACACTAGTACAAGTACCAAGGGCATCGCTACGAGCGTAGCAAGGACGCTACGAACGTAGCTCCTGGTCTTACTACTAACTAGGAGCATTCTTGCATATTCTTGCTACATCTTGCTACCAGTAACTAGAAGTACATCAGTCCCTGCGAGTCGTAAACGACATCTATCCCGACGAGCCAATCCCAAAACGCCGGCGTGGAGAAATCACGGATGGTCATTGGCCGTGAAACGCCCTAACTTGACACGTCAGAACGCCAATTGATCTGAAGGTCCAACAAGAAGATATCGCAGTTTTTGCCTCAGCTGCAAAACAGCGGGAAACACAGTGCTTCGGGCCATGGAACAATCGCAAGCATCCAAGAAGCATTCTTCGATGTTGAACTGTTCGCCCGCTATGCTGCCTTCCTACGTGCCATCGACAGTACGACATGTTCCATTTCGTATGCCACTTCTACCTAGCTCAAGTATGCTCTAAGTATGCCGAAGTATGCTAAAGCTTTCTCAAAGCAAGAGTGTCTGTCAACATTCCACTCCTGCTTCACAAGCACCTCATCAATCTTCTTGGAAAAGGTGTAGTCCTGGGTCATAGGCCAGGGCTCTGGGAGAAGAGAGCAGCCCTGCACCCGTTCCGATCATGTCTCCATTCAGCTTAGCATCGGCTGGATTCAGCTTCTTCTTAGGCGGCGCCTCGGAATCGGCCGAAGAACGCTCCGTTCCGTTAACGTGAACCAAATAAATACGCATCTCACAGCGTTCCTCACTGCGTTTGCAAAACAGCAAAAGGACCGTAGGGTCCTATGACCCTCTCTTTGCACGTAGGACCCTATTGGTTAACGGTCCCAAAAGAATCAACCTCAACACGTCAGGACCCGTCTTGATCCTCACTTCGGAGTACTCCTGCACTCCTCACTTTGGTCTATGTCCACTCCCGCCATTCGGCTCGGTCCGAGCACCTGAGCCTTCTTCTTGGGCACCTTGCGCGCCCCTGGCGCACTCCGTGGCACACAGAAAGCCCCACGAGCCAATTTCGGTGGGGAGAGAAGAGCCAACAAAAAGAAGACGAAGTGTGTCGAATTGTGCTGGTGTAGTGGATTTGCTAACGTTTCAGCCTTTTGTCGTCGCTTGCCTTTGACTCCGACCGAGCATGTCCCATTCCACAGTGAAAAACCCGGCAGTTCATCTCGATTCGCCTAGTTGGTCTGAGAGACTGTTTTCTCAGGCAATCTATTTGGCCATGTCGGGCCTCAGTCGTGCCTCTCTCCCTCTCACCACAATACAGTTATAAAACTGTAGATATAAAGTAGATCCCCGTTTCTATCCACTTGGGGACCTATAAAATCAACAAACGTGTCATGAAGAAGCGGTGCCTTGTGCTCCCCCTTTGGATTCACATCCGCCCATGGCATCTCCGACCCACGTCCTATCTGCGTGTGGAACACATGTTCGGAATCACCTCGTCAGATGCTGCACCATCCCTGAGAAGAATAATTTTGATTACAGTCGTCACCCTTGAATCCATTGGCATTCTGAACGCTGTTCTGACCGCCGACATGGTGTTCCAACTTGGGGGAGTCATCTGGTTGCCACTGCCATTTCGTAGATGAGGAAAGGTGCAAACTGCAAACACACCTTGTGCGCCCAAGAAACGCAGAATCAGCTGTGGGGCGAACTGCTGGAAGCAGCGGAAGGGGCGGAAGTGGCTGCAAAAGAGCATGCAAAAAAGCTCTGGCGCAGGGTGAACTGTGCTGTGCACATCTCGAGCCCTTTCAGAGACCTTTTCACCAACTGCTATCAACTGCAATTGCACTGTAATTGCGCTGTCCGGCGATTGAGGTGAAACTGGATATTTATCTGTCCTCATCATGATCAGTCTCGATCAGTTCCATAGCTTCGTGGTGTTCTGCAAGTTTATCCAATATGGCACAATGAGCTCGGTATTGTTCATGTTGTCTAACAATTCAGCAATACACCTTCAACAATCCTTCAACAACTTGTTCTGGCCAACAATTGCGGAGATCAAACCAACAATTATATACATTTTCACTCCGGGGGTTGATGTATTTTAAGCTCATTCCTGGGATTCTGCTCTGCATCCACCTTAATTCCAGCACCAACAAAACTCTCCCACATCAAACAAAAAAATAATGCTGAGGACTAAGGACACTGAGGACACGACTTGCGCATCTCTCCCAATACGACACGCATCGTCTCTCCTTCCGCCCGTCGGAAGAACAAGACCGTCCGTCCGTTTCGTCCGCCTGGCCGTGCGAGTCACGAGGGCTTGCCGGTGAGCTCCAGAAACCTGAAGACAAAAGCACCCACCGGACTCCAACCTAATAGCCATGGCCCACCAACCCAATAGCCATGGCCTCCAACCCAATAGCCGGACCGATCGTTCCCAGAGACCGTCGACGCGTCTGCCAACCACCAAACCACCGATGGCGTCTCCAAGGTCAGCGCTGGTCGTACGCAATCTTCGCATAACCCTGGCCGCTGCCGCTGCTAGCACGGGAAAGACAGAGAGAGAGAGAGATTTAAAAAAAAGACCCAAGTGACACGGTGTTTGGGTGTTTTTGGGTTTGGCGGTGTTTTGGTGTGTTTCTTCGCCCATCTTCGCCCATATTCGGGATGAATGAAGTTGGTCACACCTTGGCCAGCTCAGTGCCTCCTTCCAGCAACTTGGCGAGCAAGGAGCGAAAATGTTGGATGCATCCAGACAAAGAAAAGGAGATATGGTGAACACTAATAGTAATGCCAGGGTTTGCTTACTTGTTGCGTAAATGTGATTACTGAAAAAAAAGCAGGTTTGGGGGTATCAAAATGTGTCAAATCTCAGGATGTATGTAGTTTCAGCGAAGTAGAAACCGTACGTGCACACGTGGACATGTTGACAACAAAGCCATCCGCAGCACAGCTCTGAGGCGCAGGCATTGCAGCTTTGGGCCTCTACAAATTCCTGTCAGTCAGAAAAGCCTCCCTGCAAGCATGGAAATGGATGGCACCTTCTGTTTGGTATTCGGCATTTCGTAGTCTTCCAAAGTGCCATGCCATCCACTTTCATGCTGGAGAGCAAGGGCATTTGTTTTGCTGCCGAATGAAATCAAAGAAGGCAGTGCGCGTAGCATGGAATCTCCTGCAGTCTCTTGATACCCAAGGTTTTCGGGTACACAAGGTAGAAAATCACCTCAAAGGTGCAAGGCATGCCACGGCCGGCCACGGCAACACGAAAGGACCTGCTCCGAGGACCTTGCTAGAAGTTGCGTCTCGTAGTAGATGTCTACGTAGAACGAGAGAACCTGGAAATAAGTCGTCCGCGATCGAGAAACAAACAGGTTTGTACTGTATTTGATGGTTCGTACCCTTGAGAAGAAGGTCTTGAAATCAAACTCAGCGAGCAAACCAAGGAAAAGGCATAGAAGGGTATGCAAAGGAGCCACTCAAAGTAGTACAGCGTGATGGACCTCAGTCTCTCACTCTGGCGCTCTTTGTTAAGACTTTGCCTTCCTGCCTCTTCTCATGTTCATTTTCCTTGGTTGTCTCAGGCCACCACGCTACACAATAGAGGCACCAGTAAAAGAGCCTGCCATTGGGGAAACAAAAAGATCTGCTAGGAATCACAGCAAAGTAGCTCCAAAAACCCAAGAGAGATAGAAAAAATACGGTTTCTTCAAACAAGAAAAACTGACCTAAAGATTCCATCTCCGCTGGCCGATCCCATAAGCTGGCCGATCAGACCACAGTTTTCGATCGGAACTTTCGTGTTGGAGTGCGTGCAGCGTCTGCACCTGGGCCGCTTTCGCGTCAACCGACCAATCCATCATCCAACCGGTGACCACCCTTCCGTCTGCACCACCTTTCGCGCCAACGTTTTGCCGCTCAGTTTCGGACCAAGGGAAACAAGATGGCCAGACATATCCACCTGAGCCACCGGGGTGACCGAACTGGTCTCTCCAAACGGTCTCCGGTTTCTCCGGTCGTCCTCGGATGACAAAGACAGCCTTCACTTGATACCTCGTTCTGGGTATGGGGCCGAGCCTGGTTTCGCAAAAGAATGCAAAAAATAACTGTAAAAGCACGAGTCTTCGCATCAGCTCGGCCATCGACAAGGGTAGTAACACCAAATAATAAGGCCTCGGTGCAAAGCAAACTGCTCATTCCATGTAGAAAGTCGCCATGGTGGTGAGTACCAGGCAGCATGTGGAAAATGCCGCAAATGCGCAGCAACCTAGATTATGTGCTTGAGCCTTCCAGGTGTGCTGAGGATTCTGAAGTCTTTTCGATCCGGCTGGGTTCAAACAACATGATTATGATTGAACACGCGTCTCAAAGCTGCGTACAGCAGACTTTTCGTCGTCTGGCTCACCTTCTTCCTTGAGATAACATGACCCAACTGGTCGGTCTTCAAGCCATTGCACCCAAAGTCACAGTCGTGCCCTTCAATCATGTATTTTTAAAGGTCTAGTGGCAGATTCTGCAAAGAATGACCTGTCACACCCAGGACAGATTTCTCCCCAAAAGCAAAGGAATCTTCTTTTGGTGACAAAGCTGTGCTGGCATGTTGTTCAATAACCGATAATTCGTATCAAATACAAGGGAGGAGACTTCAAGACATGGATGCTGGAACGAAAGCCCATGAGTTGCATCATAACTTCGCGGGAAAAAACCCAGCAGCAAACAAAGCATACAGTTGCAAACTGCGTCATCATCAATAGGTTACTCTGTTACACAACAACCATGAAGAAATATAACATCAGATCTTGCAGCGGCACATATATAATATATATATATATACGTACATGCCAGGTGGAGGCTGCAGAGCCACTGCCGGCATGTATAAGAAAAAAAAGTTGGAGTGGCAGAATGCGTATAGCACGGAATCAAAGCGCCTGAACGAGGTACAATTGTGTTGACACAGAAGGCGTGCCAGAGCGTGTCTGAACTGTCAAGAAGATTCCATGGTTGTCTGACGCTGCATGTGTGTGTGTATCTAGAGGTGGAACGGGGACATAGAACTCTAGTGATGGGGTTTGCTGACAGTTCTCATGCAAGCAGTCCCAGGGTTATAGTAGGTTTCGTGAAACTTGCACTCAAGAGTTCGCCCTAGAAACCAAAAGGAAAGTAGACAAGAGGCTGGGAACCTCAACAATTTGGACAGACCAGCATCCAAAACTAAGAAAAACAACAAGTGCTACAACATATCATAGTAGCGTGCGTCGATGACAAACTTCCAGAATATGAGTGGTAGACAAAAAAATGACAAGACTTCTTGTCTGTCATCAGTGCCAAAAGTGTTTGTTGTTGGCCCCATATCGATTCTCTATGTTTCAATGTGTTGGACTCACTCTCTGATAGGGTAGCCCAAATCGGTTCTGCAGGGCTTGGCTCATTTCAATACCAGTACGGGCAGCCCATTACTAAAGTACATGTATATTAGGATTTTCGTCAAATGCTCATATGTAGGATACGACTCGAGTTGCTCTAGGGTTTTGAACCCGAACTCAACACACAGAGCCAAAATCCTTGAAAAAGTCAAAAACCAAAAAATATTCAAAAAACAAACAAATAGGCAAAACAAACCCACACTCAGGAGAACAGGTCTACTTAGGACAGGACTCAAAAAAACACAAAACAAGACTCAAATCCAGACTCAAACCCAGACTCAAATCAAGACTCTAAAAGACAGACTGACTCAAATCCAGGCTCAAATTCTCTGTTGCTGAGTCCGGATTTGTTTTTTTCCTCTGTTCAACCTTCTGCCATCGTGAAATTCCATGCGAGTCTTTTTTCTGATTTCTATATATTTCTATGCGGATTATTTGTTTAGTCTGGTGTTGGTTTCAAGTGCTTGAGATCCAGTTTGAATTTGGTCTTGAGTCACCTGCTGCTTTCTGGGGGCTAGGCTAGGGTGGGCTGGAACCTGCGTGTTCCCTCAGAAAAAACAAATCCAGACTCAAATCCAGAGTCAAACCCAAACTCAACTCCAGACTCAAAAACAGACTGACTCAAACCCAGACTCAAATCCAGACTCAAGTTCTCTGTTGCTGAGTCCGGATTTGTTGTTTTTCCCTCCGTTCAACCTTCTGCTACTTGAGTCTCCAGTTGAGTGTGCTTTTGTGTTTGGTCTTGAGTTCTGGTTTTGGGCTGAGTCTAGGTCTGTTTTGTTGTGTTTGTTTTTATTTTGAGTATTTTTTGTGTTTTTGATTTTTTCATCTCGAACCTCTTCTGTGTGTGTGTGTGTTCGGGGTCACAACTCTAGGGTCCTTCAGGCTGACTGTGCTTGCGAAATGCACCAAGGTCCATACGCAAGACAGCTTGTCGCTCTGCGCGCGTGCTTTTGATCGGAAGAACGAGCTGCTGCATGATTGACAAATCCTGCACGCACAGCCGGCTCGTTTTTTGACTTTATGGTACGCGCAGTGAAGGATGTCATTGACACGCGCTGAACTCTTTAGGTTTCAGCGGGTGAAACTGGAGCCATCAGGAAGCTCAGAAGTTTCCCTTTGAATCCTCGATCAAAAGATAAAACTCAGAGCATCAAAGGAAATAGGAATCGTTGCAACACGAAGCTTGACGAGGCACAGCGGGCCAGCGGGGCTTGCACCAGAAGTTCAAGCAATTCCGCGCAAAACCGTGGTCAAAGGGATTCCTGCACGCCAAATCACGCCAATATGTCTCACAAACCGCGCGTCTCCGGCGCGCAACGGCTGCAGTGGTTTTTATGATCCGACTGGGCGCTGTGCCTGTTCTTGTCATAAATGAACTCTCCACGGTCGAAAATCTCATTGAACCTCACGCATGGACTCGCTCTCACTTATCAGCGCTCGCAAAAATGCTATACGACAATGTGCAGACGGGACGCTCGTCATCCGACAGCTCCTCGACATAAACATTGTCGCCCTTACTGGTGTTGTTTGCCTTGCAGTTCAAATTTGGCCGCTAGACGCATGAACCTTGATTTCACATGAGGCGCATGCAATGTAGTGTTGGTTGCTCCTCCACTCTTGCGCCAACTCATTCCTGCGCTTCGTCAAGAAAATACCAAATTCATCAAGAATCTACGTGGGAGGGGCAGTGCCCTGCAACCGAAAAAAAACATTTGAATAGAGCCTGGAGATCAAGCCAAAATGAATCTTCATTATTGGCCTCAGTCTGGATCAGCACATTTCCCAGCATGCATCACCATGATGCGTACCGTACGGATACACTGAGGAGACTGCCCAGCAACCGCCAGCAGGGCCACTGAGTACCCCAAGTGCAACCTGAGGGATCGAGAATTCTCAGTAGCAATCCCCTTTGTTCCTATATAGTAGCTTCTTGCTCCTAGTAGTAAGGCCAGGAGCACCTAGTAGCTTCTTGTTCCTAGTAGAGATGCCCTTTGTTCCTAGTAGCGTCCTTGCTCCTATATCTCCGGCGCGAAGCACTCTCTATCTATCTATCTCTGTCTCTCTGTGGGCACGACGCAACGGCGACTTCGGCGTCCAATGATCCCTGCAACAATGGCGCAAGCAGAATGCAAAGCACAAGCAGAAAGCACAAACATGACACCAAGAGCGACCTCCTCGGCCAACAAAATGGCAACCCATAGATCCATGAGAATGCCGAGCCTAAGAGTGGTGGGGCCCTCCCTGGCTCTGGAGTCTGTGCCACATCTTCAAATTACTCTTTCTTCGAGTTGAGTTCATGTCTCCGTTCCAATCAGACTGGGCCCAAAACAGCGCTATGGCAATCAAACCTCGGCGATTCAGGATGGACGTTCTTTGAAAATCTCAAACCTAAAGAACACCTATTTTCGCCCCCCTATGAAACAAGAAGCTCCACGACTTCCGTGGCGCCAACAGCAAGGTGTTCGCGCCAATGGGGCAGCTTAAGTTTGGAGATGCCCTGTTGGAATCGACACCCCACCTCTGAAGAAGATAGAAGAAGTACATGAACAACGCTTTGAACAAATCGCAAACGCTTGTGAAGCATCCGGCAGTCTAAGCATGAAAAAGTGGAAAAGGAAGACTTTACCATCTGCTGTTGAAGTACAATGGGGCGCCAGTAGCGGTCAATTTCTCGCTGCGTAATCTTAAAAAAATGCGAGACGAGCGTTTTGCACCTCAAGGCTAAATTGGACCCCACTTGCGCACGACTGGAGTTCCGGAGTTCCGGGAGCAGTAGTTGTACTATCCTGTACTAAAGAATCCAAGCCTCTATACAGTATTTAATCCATCCACTTCAATCCACTGGGTGGACGTGTGCAACAGATCAGTCTTCTTTCATATTGCAACGCGCCTGTCAGATATTGCACCACAAGGCTGAGGCCTCTGCCACCAACCATCAGGATGAACTCCCGGTGGTTCAGCAGGCCTGGCACGTCCAGCCCTGCAAAAAAGAGCGAAGCTCCCACAAGATCGGAAGGAGACTGAGGTTGGCGCCGATGACGTTCTTCACCCATTTGCCTGGGACCAACTTGATTCACGACGAAGTCGAACAGTTCGAACAACAGACTAAAGATTTTCTTCTGTTTGAAAACAGGAGGCAGTAATGGTCATAGCGGCGAATTGGCTGGCGATACTGAAACGACCTGATGTTGGACAGGATCACACGCGACGTGAGATAGGCGGTACAACACAGTCTCAGTCTGACAAAGCAACCCAAGCAAACAGACCAAACACAGCACATCCATGTCATAAATTGTCGTTGTATTCGCTGCTCAGACATCTTGGCAAAAGACTTGTGGGCACGTTGCGGTAACCCCTGTCGCAACCATGTCATGAACTCCAATCCAAAAAATGTTCTTCCTGAACTAAGGCTACCTTAACCTGTGTTTTCTGCACCTCTTCGATGTCGTGGCTCACATTGCGCGTCCTCCTCAATGACCGGGGTCGGCATTGATACAGTACCTCGTTTTCATGGCGACGAAGCATTCAGCAAAAGCATGCAAAGCGACATGAGCCACATGTTTTCGCTGCGGGCACATCATGCACCCCAGAGTGATCAAAAACAAGACACCGAAGGTCGTGTAGAGTGCCACCTCCACGTAAATGCACACTCTAGGCCTTTATGCCCTTTCACAGAATGGTGGCCGAGGCCTCGTGCATTCCCGTTGCCCTGCAAATTATAGGGACCTGGATGAAAAACACACAGATTGCTCCCGCCACCTCAAAAACACATCACAAGAATGCATGAATGCACTGATGGCAAAAGGCAAACATAAAGGACTTCAGGATGGCACAGTCGAGGAAGCCAGAGCCTTATAAGTGGCTCAGAAATGTTTGACTCAAAGGGTCTGACTACACCCGATTTAGGCACAGGGCCGTTGGAAGAAACGGCTTCCAATCGATGCCGCAATAGACATATTCCATTTTCCTTGGGAAGCTCGCCATACTGCGCACAAACTAAAACATATGGAATTGGGCACCCAGACTTGTCCTCGGCAACCGACTGTTCATCGTCAGACTCAAGTTCTTCCTACACCCCAGCGCATTACAAGTAAATCTTCCTGAGACAACATGACCCAACTGGTTGGTCTTCAAGTCACGGTGCCCAAAGTCACAGTCGCGCCCTTCAATCACCTATCTTTAAAGGTCTAGTGGCAAATTCTCCCTTGAAACACTTGTCTTTCACATACAATTTGTCTCATACGCGGCGCCTCCTTAGCTTGTGTGGAGACAGCTGTCCTCGGCATATTGCTCAATAATCCGTAGCAAATCCAAGGGCGGAGACTTCAAACCATGGTACAAAAACCATCTTCATCCCTGCTCTGAGCGAGCGGCACAGTTGTCAACGTTTGGTTGACGGGCGAGGCGTCATTCCTGCGGTTTGCGCTCACTCATGATCCACTTGGCTGGTGCACAAACAAGCTGAAGCTGTCTGTCATGGCAGGTGCCATTAGTTGCATCATATGTTGGTACCTTCGCGAGAAAAACAAGCAGCAAACAAAGCACGCGTTTGCAAAATTGCGTCATCCTCCATATGTTACTCTGTTTCACAACAATGCTTTTCAGCAGATCTTGCAGCGGCACGGTGGACCATGGTCCCCCATATACACAGCCGGTGGAGGCTGCAGAGCCACTGCCGGCAGGTAGCCTAGGAAAGGGTTGGAGACAGGTTCCCTCACAGTCCTACTCCAAAAAGGTCAGTGGCAGAATGCAAAACATGGAATCAAAGCACCTGATACAATTATGCATTGGCACAGTAGGCGTGCCAGGAAGATTCAAGAGGGACATGGCTGTGTAACGCTGCATGTGTGTGTGTGTCAACCCCTGTTCCTAAGGGTTCCGCTTTTCTTTTCCACCACAACTGCAGGGGGATCAGGCTTCCAGTGACTAACCTGATCCAACGAAGCTGGGTCACTGGAAGGGAAGTGGTTGAGGACGCTCAACCATGTACCTGCTGAGTTTTCACCAGCTGGCATCCCAATTTCCCTTGTTTTGCTTCCATGGTGGTTAGCATGATACCTCCCCTAAACCCTTCTTTTGCCGCCGTCAGCTGCCGCGCGCGCCGTTCGCGGACTGCAGATGTGCACCAAACCATTGTTGAAACACCTTCAAGTCTCTTGGGCTTTTCACCATGCCGTTCCCTCACCTTCCTTCTCAACGTGGGAGTTAACAGCCCCACCTTCCTTCTCAATGTCAGAGTGTGAACCGTCCCACTTGGGCGCTGGGCGCGATCCTCCGCAAGGAGGCGCTGCAATCATTCCGGAATTCGTGTCACTGATTCTTCGTTTCCACCACTCGTTGGATTCTCTTAACTGACTCCTGTTCACCTTGAATTAACTGCCTTTTGAGCCGCCGGGCTAATACGGTAAAACCCTTTTGATTACTGAATTTTCGGCATGTCATTTCATTGCGCGTTCATCTTTTCGGTACGCAGCTGACTTTTGAGTTTCAAGTGTGTACAGTCGCTCCACCTTCAGTCTCTCACCACAGATTTTCCACACATTTGACTCACCACCCGCAGATTTTTCATCTCATGAGTCTCACGCCATTTCACAATCACGTTTTCAGACACCTTTCAACTTTCGTTCGCTGCCGGAGCGCTGCGCGGGCGCCATTTTCTACGAACACAGCCCCAATCAATACCCATCCATACCCATACTTGACACATCAATCGCCGCCTACAACAGCGCCGACATTTCCACTCCCACAGACGCAACCTCACATGCCTGCCATGATTTCGCACATGCCGGTAGTCTGCCACACTTCCCGCAGCCAACCTGGCCGCCTACAACTCAATTTCAACCACCACCACAACATTTACCTCAAGTACCACATCATCACGCCATTCCGTTTCCATACACACTACCTCCACAGGAGCCCATACCACCACATCCTCCAACCATGGTTCCCCCACAACAAGCACCTGCTTCGAACATTCAACCAACCCCACAGCAAGTATCGCAGCCAGCACCAACGCAACGGGACTACAACCAAGGAGTTTGGCAACCGTTCTCGGCCTTTCCACCAGTCAGCCAATGGGGGCAAGTTCAGCCAGGCCAAATTCCTGCAGCCGCCACCTCGGCCCCTTCCGACCCTTCTCACCTTACAGCAACACCTTCACCTCTCACTGCAGCGACCACTGGCCCACAGTCACCCGCCTCTACAGCACCGGAAGGCCATACCGCCACAACAGTTGACCAGACATCCTCTACCTCCACCGACCACACCTCCACCCACCACTCCAGCAGCTTTAGTTCAGTCAGACAACCCCAACGATACACGACCTTCCGCTCCACCACCTTCCCACCCAATGGTTTCAACACCACAACCACCGCCGCCACCCAAACCTCCCAGCCAACGCGGCCACCCCCGACACCAACACCGGCGCCACCGGCGTCACACTAGGGGCAGACGCACTCACCGCCACCACCGATCACACAAACACAAGCACCATTCATCGCGACACCACCGCTCGCGATCCCCTTCCCCTTCATCCTACTCTTCTTCTTACAGCAGATCACGCAGCCGCTCCAGACAACCCATCTCACTTCTCCCAAACAACGACTCACTGCCACCAGACGCTACCACGAACCAATCACAAACCAGCTATCCCAACATTCCAGCCCTCCGCCGGCCCGCAAAACCTTGGCGACCATCCACACAGTTCCAACAACGAACACCACAAGAACAGTTGGAACTTTGGCTTGACTATCACGCCGACCAACTCGACGCGCCCAACAAACCTCAACACACCTACGTCGCCAGCTATACTGGACAGTGGCCTCACATACAAGGACATCTCTGACTACCGACAATTCACTCACATCAAATGGAATGACACCACCAACACCCACGACATTTACCAATACCACTGTATCACCATTCCCAGCCTGGTCCAAAAAGCAACCCGACGCTTCCCACCACCAGCGACACGCGCAACTTCCACTTCACCAGAACTTGTCCACATCAATGCCGGCCACACTGGCCCTCTCGGCAACATCACCAACATCCTGCAGCAGGGCCGCTTCCTGCCCAGCACCCTCCACTTCCCAAACAACCCTGGGTTCTTTGCCCAGGGAGTCCGCATCACACAACAACTACAACATGACAACGCAGAACATGCCCGCATTAAATTCTACACAACACTTGGAACCTCGCAAAGAACACACACTCAATCATTGTCAACTTACTTGCCTGGGGCCAGGGTACCAAATTTGCTAGCGGCGGCGAGGAGCATGCCATGAACCTGCTCCTCCAACAACACGGCGCCGTATGCCGCGCAAAAGCACGCTGCTGGGTCATACACGCAGACAATGCGATCGTCAAAGGCTTGGCGTGGTGCGTCAATTCCGCTCCACCAGACACCTAACTCACCACAACAACAACTCCCACCCTGATTGGCCACCTTTTCACCTGTCTCACACTCCACCACATACCACTCGCTCGGCGACAAAAAGAGTGCGAGCAATGCCAGAATTCGGTTTGCAGCGGACACTCCGTTTTCGCTTTTCGCCCATACGGAGCATGTTGGTCATCTTAGACCACGCCCATGATACGACAGGTGACCATACGCTCCACCTCCTTGAACGTTCATACGTTCCACGAGATTTGATTTCTGACGCGGATTTTCTGTGTTTCTCTACTTCTTGGCTGGCTGAGTGATCTTTCTAGAATGCGTTAAGACATGTTGAGCTCCCTTGATTGAAGCAACTTCTTACCGCCTTTCACTGGCACCTTTGTTTTCTGCAAAATTCGTGCTCGATAATTCATTTGCATGCTCCAGCCGACCGTTCATGCTACCTTTGCTGCCGCGCTTCGCTTGCCGCGCTGCCGTGCCGCTCTTCGAGACCATACATTGGCCTAGCTTTCAACAACGATGAACAAAAGTCCAGATCAACTTGGTCTACTTCGTCGCACCACTATTGCTCTCACACAACTCCGCCGCCTCCTCCAACAAGCAACTGACATTATTGCTGACCTCCACAACCTCTACCTGCTCCACACTGGACAGGTTGACACTCACTTTCAACATTCTTTTCCCGTTCAACATCCCAATACCATCACCCACCTCTTCCTGTGACTCAGCACCAATACACCGACACTCTCCAACACCACGCAAACCAGCAACATCTCTCGATTCTTCTGCCCCTTCTCCTACACCACAACCCAAAAAACGACGACAACCAGCACCACCATTAAATTCCCAAGCCAATTGGGATGATTGGGACGGAGACGCAGATTGCCGCCTCATCGAGCTCAAGACAGACACTCACCTCCGCCCCAATTGGAATTATGTTGGCTTTTCCATTGAGCAGTGCCAAGCCCGCTGGCAGGAACTTCTAAGCACTACACGATGCCTCCACCACACCTCCTCCTCTTTCTCCACATCCCTCACCAGTCATCTCCCCCACTCCCACATCACCAGCACAAACACCGCCAGCAATACCTCATCCACCACATTCAGGAGCAGATTTCTCTAACTCTCCATCGTCACATCACACTCCACAAGCTGCAGCTGGGGATTCTACAGCAGAGGCGGGGCGAGCCCACAGTGAGGACAGGCATCTGGAACCCGCTGCAGATCAATTTTTAAGTAGCTATTTTGTGTGATAGCGTCCTGTTTCACCCAAGCTTCTCTAGGCGCGCTGCCGGAAACAACCGCAGAGAGAGGGAAGCTCGATTTCAACGTCATGATTCAACCTCTGTGATCTCTTGTTCATTGATAGCTGATAGCTACAGGAATTCAACCACTCGTCTCAGATGCTGCACTGACGATACTGCGCTTGAACTTCTTTTCTTTCCTTTCGCCAAATCATGGCCTCCAATCGTTGCGCAATTGCCGCCGACACAGCCTACGATCCTGTCATCAACAACAACCATCACTTGACATCACAACCTACTTCACGCTCCACAGCTACTGCAGCCTTCACAACACAGACTCCCAACACACGATTCCTTCCACGCAATGGACCCATACACCTCGCACCATCCATCACTCACCAACCAGAACTTCTTCTTCTCAGCTGGATGTTGGAGACTCTTTCCATGCTTGCCCGACACATCATGGACCACCCTTTGTCCGCCGGACCCACACCAGATCCCACCATGTTCGTCGACAACAATGCCTACCGGCTCTTCTATCAGTTTCAGCTCACCTTGACTGACCTTGGCCGAGCCACTTTACGCCTGATACGAGCTCAACGAAGTCCCCAGCACGCTCCCACAGACGCTCTCACTTGCCTTCCTCTCCCAGAAACACCACTAACACCTCGACCAGAGAACGCTCACGTTCACGAGACAGACACAACTACAGACAATGGCCTGCGGACGCTGCCGACCTGCTGCCGGCCGCTGATGACAGCGGCACAGCTGACGACACAAGAGACAGCCACTTGAGCAACCACGCGACCAACGCAGTCCCGTGATCAAGTTTCACCCATATGTTCTTCGGCGCGCGGATGAAAAACAAACTACTCAATCTGCGCCGTATTGACTTTCGATTCAATCATTTTCTAGACTTTTCACGATTCATTCACCTGTCACCTTTTCGATTGTTTTTTCATTCAACCAAATACTCGATGTCCATCAAGGGCCGCCCATACCAGATCCAAGCATGTTCGTGGACACCAATGCAGACCAGCTTTTTCGCCAATTCCACCGCAGTTTGGTGGGTCTAGGTCGAGCCACTCTGCGTTTGATGCGAGCTCAACGACTTCTCCAATTCATAACAGGTCCTCCTGGCCTACCTGGTCAATACCGCATGGATCCCACAACTTACTTCCCACCACACGCTACTGACTTCCTCTCCACAGCTCCCACCACTCCACCGCAGTCCCCAGCACGTTCTCACCGGAACACTCGCCTCTCTTCTTCCTTTTCAATTGCCAACATCACAACACGAGAACGTTCACGTTCACGCGACCGACTTACATTCACGCGGCCACCTCCAGATGATGCTGCTGGCTTGCTGCTGCCTACTAACAACAGTAGCCCACCTACAACTGCCACAGAAGACCACGTGAGCAACCATGGGCCTGATCTTGATCAGTGACCGCGTTTCACCTTTCAGCTCTGATGCGCAGACAAAAAACCTGCTTTTCGCCGTCCGTTTTATCCACCGTCGCCGTACTGTTTTTGTCAGATTATACCTCTTCAGTAGGTTGCTGCCTTTTCTCTCTTTTTTCTGACCTTTCATTTCATCCAAGACCTTTTCCTTCCTTTCAGCAGTTTGGGGCTTCAAGCATTCTTAGCGCCAACTTTTGACTGGCCGTCCCTGATATGACCACAGACCAATCCGGCTCACCCACTGCCTCCATGTCGCCAATGACACTAGAGCCTTCATCGATGGCACCATCAGCTGCTACAACAAACTCCCCAGCGAGCGGCTACTTTCTACCAGGGAACCCGCTTCCATATCTAGCACCTTCAGCCACACACCAGCCAGAACTCCTGCTACTTGCTTGGATGTTGAGCGCCCTCAATACAATCGTGACCGGCATTCAACATCACCCACTGGTCAGCGACCCTGTCCCACTCCCTTCTTCTTTCACTGATCAACATGCTTACCGTCTCTACCTACAATTTCGCAACACTCTTCGGCATTTGGGAACGATCACTGCAGACATACAACAAGGCATCCGCCTTCTGCAGTTTTTACCCGGTTCACCGGGCTCACCCGGCCACTATCGGATGGACACAACAGCTAGCTTCCCACCCTCCGCTGCCAACAACTTCCTCTCCACAACACCTTTGACACCCATGTACCTCCCCACACCTTCACCACCACAACACCGTCTTATCCAGCGCTTGACTTCACGTGACCGTTCACGTTCCCGAGACAGGCAACCCAGCAACACTACTTCTACCTCACCACACAATCCCAACTTACATATCAGCACTCGACTTTGATTGTGTATTACAACTACTATACATACAACATATAGCTACATCAACAATGAAAACCCCGAAATATATGGTCTCTGTGAAAGCGCCTGGGTATATGGCATCCACTTCTTGAATCTGTCGGCGTTGGACATCACAAAAGTCTCGCAATGAGAAGCATACTTTGGATTCACCGTACCTCGGAACTCAGAACCAAGCAACTGAAACAAACACTTGCGCGAGGCCAGGAGGCCCGGAAGCTGGCCCGGAAGCTGAAACATAGCAGCCTCACCTGCTCGCTTCAACTAGTGGTTTTGATGTCTCTGAATAGCTTACTAGCTTGCCTCTACTATACTGTGACTATGACTTTTGTAGTTGAAACAACTACTGGTTGATCTTGTCTCTTTATCAATTCAAAGAAAGCGCGTCTCCAGTCAAACCAAGCAACTCATCCCTGAAGGGCTGCAGTTGGCCTTCCAAAGTGCTTCCAATTTGAGGGCTTCCTCCGCGATGTCTATGTAGGAGGTTCCCCTTGATGGAATCCGCGCGGATTTGGGTGAACTTGACCCAAACGTGAGGATTGATGCCCCTTCTCCCGGTAGAGGGCTTCTGCGCGGTGGTTGAATTACCTGCTTCGCAGGGATACTTGCCAGACGCGTCACAGTAGCGAAATACAGCTTATCCTCACAGCAATTGACAACGGCGTCAACGGGCACGCTTGCGGCGATGAATTGGAAAGAAAGGCCAGGGCCATGTCTCTTAAAGAAGTGGGCCTGTGAGGCCGCTGAGTGCTGCTTAGATTCCAGACGCTAACTGAGATAGTCCCTCCTTCAATATGCACATCTTGTATGCGTTGGCAGTAGGCTCCTGTATGGGTCGTGACAATGGCAAACGCACAATGTTCCGCATCATTCCATCCTCACCTTCCGACATCCAAGGGACATCGCGTTCTCCAGCTCCAGAAAGGCAGCGCCTGACAAAGATCCAAAATGATCAGCACAGCTGAACTTAGAGGAAATCATCAACTCCACGCGCGGCCAAATCCTCCACGCTTTGGGGAATCAACAGACCCCCTTCTTCCGCATCTTTGCTCGCGGATGCTTTTGCGTGGACGTTTGTTGAATGATCCATCTTCCTTTTTCCCCTGACCATTTGATACTCCACATGCTCAAAAAATACAAAGTAAGGTGGGTCTCCGTTTCTATGAGCATATCAACAGTAGGTAACAACAGGCGGAACCAAACAAACGTCTCGACGCCTACCTGGCTACCTTACCTTGAATCATATAGGCTCCGTCAAGTTGAATCGTGTATTGCAGTACCGTACCGTAAGTATTTGTACGCGTTTGTCAAGAAAAACTGCAAATCTGACAGTCTGACACAGGCATATCATATGCGTCATGTTTGCGCAAGTCGCTTAAGTCTTGCCTGTTGAACTTCCTGGCATTCTGGCACTCTGGCGGATAGTCAGCCGGTCATGAGCCCATGTTCATGGCCATTCGCAATTGGTTCACCAGTTCACACTTACGCTGCTGCTGATGCTGCGTTGAAAAAAGACAGAAAACCTCTTGGCATCTACTTCTTGAAGAAGAAATGAACGAGTCTGGGCATTGGTACAAATCCTGTCACGCGCAAATCAGTTTTCACTGACATGGCATCGCAGCGTTTGTTTTCTCTGAGCTCTTTATCTACTGCTCAAACCCCAAACCTAGGTGTAAGCATCACAATTGCCAACTGACCAAGCACCGCGCCAGGCGCGAGGTAAACTGTAAACAGGCAAACAAGCAAACTGAGTTGTCACAGTTTCGCATTGTCGGCACAAGGACTCAAATGAACATGGACCTTTTGTTTCCCCTAATCGCCTAATCGTTGAATCAAAGGCAATGAAAGAGGGTCTATCGAATTCCCAGGCTGGCTGCCAGTTGTTGTGAGTTGGTGGCAGCACTTCAGACCGCTACCAAGTTCTCGTCACCAGCCTTTTGGTGTACGCAGTGCGCTGGGTATTTTTTGACTTGACTTGTGACGAGTCCTGGGTCTTGGGTCCAAGTATTTACACTGAAAAACAAATTCTTTTGTGCACATAGCATAAAAAAAGCCAGTTCATCAGTCAGATTTGATTCATGTCGACTCGACTCCTTGTAACACTGTAGCACTCCCTAGAGCAAGCAGTTGCTGGTAGTGTAGCGCCTGCCAAAAAGAAAATCAAATTACAAAGGCCACTGCTGGACCATCCGAACGCCAAAAAGCCAATCAAAATGAGTGCGCATAAGGAACTTGAATTAATGCACACGATGCCATCGAAGACGAACGAGGTCATCATCTTTGGTCTTGGTCTTGATTCTTCTTGATGGTGGACGGGGGCTGACGGCACATGGATTGTCCGCCTTCTCGGCAGGCTGCTCACTGCAATGTTGGGTATTGACCTTGATCCTCTTTGTGGCAAGCTCAACCCAAAGCTCTCTGGAAGCGCTCTGACAATCACTGTGAATGCGCGCTGTCTCTGGAGGAGCGCCAATGTCTTTCCGTTTGTCGCCATATGGATATTTGCCAGAAGCGGAGAGTTCGCACACGTCTGAGTGACCATAGACCATGCAAATCAATCACGGCCATGACCAGAACGTTCACTGAGTTCCCTGCTTGAGCAGCAAGGCTCCTGGAAGTTCGTCCTGCGCGTCTTTCATGAAAAGCGCAGAACCTAGCACAGATACAAAGCACTGGCTGGCAAACACAGGAAAGGGGCTTAATGGCGTTGAAAACAGATATAGATGAATGAAAACTACAGGTTGGATGTTTTGTTCCTGTTTGAAAAATGTTGGGGTTTTTGAACCTGCTTGGATCTTTATATTCAGTACAAAAGCAACTTTGCAGTTGACAACCGATAATTAACTGAATCAAGGCACGCATGCGACAGTTCTTTGAACCCAAAGCCACCACGATCCAATCCGGGATGAACAGGGAACTGGAGACACTTCCTGTGCGTAGGTCATGTGACAGTTGTGGATCAGTGTCATCAGTAACTTTCGTTCAACGTGGGCTCAAAAAAAGGCGCGTGGATCTTGATTCAACTGCCATGCCGCATATGACCTCCTCACCTTCGTTGAGCACTCTCCGGAATCCCAAACGCCCTTCATCTGAATCGTCCAAATCACAGGTGACTGGCAAAAAAAAAGCTCCCTGGTCTTGACTGGGCCCACTGCAAATCATTCTCCAGCTCAGATTCAATCGCTAGGCCACCTTAGCGGCCAAAATAAAGCTCCACCTTGGAATTCTTTTTGGTGTGCAAAATAAAGCTCCCTCCATGTGCTTGAAAGAATCTGCGACTGAAGTGGGCCAAGGGTGATATTTGCTCAAGCACCTGCCGCAATTCGGAACTTGAGAAATCGAGAAAGTCTGTGACTTCAGGAGAACTTGAGAACATACAATTAACCGCGCTCTCACAAAAGTCATTGTATTTACCGTTTACCGCATACGGACCTATATGGACTCTGGATTGTGTAATTTGCAACAGGAAACCCCAGTATTCCAGCACCGTCACCTCCATATGCATGGCGCAAGCGCCCCAGGAGGCGATCAAATAGAGAAACGTCAGCACCCTTGACGTTCCTCGGTCACACAGTCACAAGACTGAGCTGAGTTGAGTTTAGTTGAGTTGACGAAACATTAACCGCTAGACCAAACAAACAGCAGAAACGACTACGCAAAGCCTATAAGTCCAAGCAATCAAACTGTGTAAGCCTTCTGGTCCTGACCACCACCAGTGGCAACAACAGCTGACAACAACCGCATATTTCTTTACTACAGCTTGCAATTACAATTACAATTAAACATAACAGTACTTGAATGAGAATGGGCAAAGGCGCTCTTGGGTAATTTCTGACTCCTGTAAAAAAATCTTTGGCCAATCCACGCACGCGTATAGATTGTGGAAACACCCTTTAGCTCCAATTGAACTCCAAGTTTGCTGTACGCAATGCAAGGAGTGCCCGCAGTGTGTTTGGTCGCGGTCTTCAGTGAACATAAACGGTGGCGGTGTAGGCAGAAGGAGCTTGCCGACGCTAAGGACCCAGAACTTCTACGCACATAGCTGGTTGCTCCTGACACAATATTGCACACATCCCGCGGCGCATCGCACGTGACTTTTGACACGTCAAAACCTTGGCTGAGTACTGAGTAACTGAGCAACATATTTTCTTGACTTTTCTTGTCGTTTTTCTAAAACACAAATATTGCGTGTATATATATATATATAAATGGCCTGCGTTATAATGTACAACATAAAATGACTCCCAGTGCCAGCCAAATGATTCCAGCTACACTGGTTTCCATACAGTAAACACAACTGGCCCGGAGAAGCAAACAGCCCAGCGTGACACATAGCCACGTCGCCTTTACGACGACGTTGGTCCCATTGTGCTGAGTTGTTCGCCTTCGCTGATGAGGGCATGAGGAAAGTGTCAGCCATCCCAATGGGGTGTGAAACAGGTAGAGGAATGAAGTGGCTGCACTGATGAGATTGATGAGTGATGGGTGTGGCCTGTAACCACTTGCAGCTTGCCCCCCCAGCAATATCACGCCGTAGCAGCAACAGCCTAACAGGTGCTCCGAAAAAAATCAATGACTTGACTTAACATGAACCAATGGAGCTCCAGACTAAAAAAGGTATCGTGTTTTAGCATCACGTTAGGCGCCATTAGTCATGCGCCAGTTGTTTCAGGTCAACGCTTACTTGTGGCATAAGCAAGGCACCGTTCCACAGGAAGACCATCAGGCAAAGCAACAGGACACGCTGTCGCAAACAATCCAGCTTTGCTCGGGTCAGGAGTGGAATAAGCTTCGTGTCTATGCACACACGGTCGGCTGCTTGTAAACAGAAAGCACAGGTGTGCACCATATAGTGTCTTCAGCCACTCTGTTCTGATCGCACACATCTTCCTTGCTGCAGCAGAAGCACACACCCATGGTGGTAGTAGTGGTAGTTGATTCATTTTGACGAGCTCCGTCATTTTGAACGCAGATCTCCCACATCTCAGCTCAGCGGCGAAGAGGCAGTGGAACCTCTGGTCGCTCCTTCCCTCGAACCTTCTCCATAACGACTCCTGCACTAGGAAGCAGAACCCGCTGCAGGTACTATAAACTTGACTCTGAAGGAATCGTCTATATCAGCGACGCGCCCGCTCTTCAGCTCTATTACCCATTGGAAATACGCTACCCGAAGGAGGCCGTCCGACGCAGGAACTACCACTAGCCCCACGGATTTGTCAGGCTGCACTTCTTGGGAGTGAAGTTGTATGGGTTCTATTCCAAGCCCAACTTCCTTGGCATAGCGCTCCATCAAAGGTGAATCTGCGCCACTGTTTCCACGCCCACGTATTGCGCCTCACGCTTTGGTAGGGTTTTTTTGTTTGATTCCAACAGCCTGACAACCTAGTCACGTTAAGTTGGTGGGCAGTGGTCTGCGCAATTTTTTTTGGTGGGTGGGTGGCGCAGTAGCATTGGCACACACACGAACTCGTAAAATCATGAACGCAATTTAAAAGTTTAAAGGTTTTCCTAGTGACTGCTTTAAGTACAAGGGACCACAGGAGTACAGGACCCAGGGAGTGATTCAGGACAAGCTGCCACTGCTTTAGGTCATTGCCCTGAAAGTCACCACCAGGCGCAGGTGCGTTTGCTGTGTTGCCACGCTGGTCAACCAGTATACGATTCAGCCAATTACGCGTGAGTCATTGAGTGTAACTTCATCCACTGCTTGCTCAAACGGTTTGTCCCTCATCCACGGGTCATTGGCTACCTCTGCTTGGGCCTTTGATCCATTCACTTTTTTTTTGACTTGATTTCATCCAAAAGTTTTTCTCAGAGTCATTCACAAGCTTATCACTAGTATCAGTTGCAAGCCCTTGCGCACACTGTGTTTCCATACAACTCTTGTTTGAGCGCAGTTTCCATTATCGCCGATTCATCAACACTCTCGGCGTTGACTGCTCCAGAACCATCACCGGGACCGGGATTGTCAACCATGTTTGTTTCAGCTTCTTCAAGGAATAAGTTGTATCCATCTGTTGCTGGGTCTTCTTCGTCATTGTCATTGTGTTCCTGTTCTGCTTGCGGAGCCTGATCTCCATGACCATCCGAAGGCAACTCAGCATCATGTCCTCATCGTCTTTCTCATGTGCCCGCTCAGCCCTCTTTTGTTTCTGCTTCTGCTTTTGCTTGTCAATCCGGTTCATGAATTCTTTGCTGATGTCTGACAGTGAAAACAATTTCTGCACATCTCCAAATGCAGCTGTGATGTCTCCACTGTTGCAATCTCCGAAATGCGTCACACCCGTCGATTCCCCAACTGTTGAGAAACCAAGTCTCCGAGACATCATGGCTGCTGGACCTGACTGACAAAGGCTAGGTTGTCTCACGCGAATCAAGCGGTTGTTGGAATACTGTTTGCAGTGCGCCCAGGACGCCGAATCATTGACAAAATCACAAGCAATTAGCATAAGGGCCGCGCGGACCTTTTCCTCAATCAAATACACGCACATCTCGGTTTTTTCTTGCGAATTTCTGGCTTTTCTCCCAACAGCACAGCAGCGCCATGTAGTCAGACGAAGAATTGGAGTCAAGAGCTTTGTTCAGTGACATGTTCACACACACGGCCAATGTCGCACTGATTGGTAGACTTCTCTGACACTTCAATTTGGAATACGTATAGTTCGCCTGTTTCGGCCAATGTGGTGCAACTATTCGCGGTGACCGCCTGTGGGGTGTTCCAGCCACTCATACACCTCGGCTGACGCTGCTGTTGGTACTGTTACTTGTGGCCCATGTAAAGCGGCAATGGCAATCACGTTTTAAAAATCATTGGTCGGCACGGCAAATACAGATACAGATACAGAATCAGGTTTGGGCGTCAATAATACTATATAGCATACTCAAATCTCAGATTTGGTGCTCATGCTGGTGTCTGTAGACCAGTAGAATTTCCCTGCGCTGTGTGGAGCATACGCAACGTGAGCTGTGATTCGCGAGGATTAACCACCAGCCCGCCCTGCCCCCCCCGTTCAGCAGGCGCAAGTTCTTCAACCCCTCTGCAACAGGTTTGAACTTGGACCAGCGCGCGCCCTGTAAACCATGGCTGGCATCTGTCTCGCCAAGAAAATGTTTCAGCGTCACACGTGAACTCAGCAAATTATCCCCTATATTCGGCGCTCTGTCCACAAGCAAGGAAATGGTTTTGTTGGTCCGTTCCGAATCACGGACGTCTGCTTGTTGGAGCCTGGCTATCCTCTTAACAAACGCCTCCAACTTTGGTGGCAAGCGCGCACTGGAATTCCTGTACTTGTTCCCGTTCATTGCCACCTCACGCAGCTCTGGTTGGAAGACGAAGAGGTTATTAAACTTTCGAGTGGTCGCTTCAAGGGTGTCAGCCGTCAAAATTGTGGCAGCCAGATGAACCCTTTTCTTAGGGCGTTTCAATTGCAGCAAACAGAGCAGCCATTCAGCCATTGGATTCAGGCTTCTTCATTGAAAGCCAGAAGCATGCAGCAAAGTTAGCTTGGCTGCCAGAGCTAACAAAAATGCGCGATCTGCGCGCAGAGTGTTCGCCACTTCTCTGCATCACCTTTGAAGGTTACGGCGTCGAGCGTGGGGTGAGGGTGTGTCTCTAATTTTCAAATCTCAAGTATGTATGTATATATATATATAAAGTTGCACGGTTGCGTCAACGCAGCCAGTGTGTGTCTTTGTTTTCATAAGCCATGAAGAATTGAAGAAAACAAATCTAACTGTTAGAGTAGGTTTTAGATTGATTGGAAAAAAGCGGAACGGAACAGAAGACATCTGTTAGCCGATCAAGTGATCGCCTAGAATTTGCTCAAACTCCTCGAAGATCTCGACACCTTTCCCAGTGGGAAGCTGGGCCAAATGCATGCCATTTGCAGAAACGTCTTCAGGATGCAGTTTTTCAAAAAACTTGACAAGTGTCCCAGTGGACTTCTTGTACAATTCATGACTCTGATAACAGCTGAAAACAAATCATCTCGAAGGACCTTCATTGTATGCTCACGCCACTTCGACAACTTGATTTGATACTCTTTGATTGCCTCTACCGCAAGGCTATCAGGATTCAAGTCTGCAGGAGCGTCGTTCGCCTTGACCGCTTTTCCACTTGTCACCTTGGCACGAGCCACGGCTGCCTTGTTTGAAGAAGTGCTTTTTGATTGCACTTTCAGAATATCCAAAAGCACCGCCAATAGCCTGCCACATCCTGCCAGCCAGATACGCTGTTCCGTCCCATCAACAGAACCCCATCTTGCGCTGCAACATCTTGGAAATAATTTCCGAACTGATTCCATCGCTGACTCACTTCTGAAGTGGGTGCGCCACCCATCAAACAGCTTTTTGGGCCACAGAGCAAACCACGTTCGTAAAGGTGGCCAAGCTGCTGTAGTGCTTCCACGAACTATTCACAAATGACCCCAGAAGTCGGTCAACCAGCTGCAGCCCATTCGCGACAATTAAGTGTTGCCTGTGCTCCATGCATGTGACATCAAAGAAAAGGAGGTTCGGAACGTCTGCAGATAGGGTTGCGACATACTTCCGGCAAGCAATTTCATGTCGTTGGAGCCTCCGTCAGTGGTGCAAAGAAAGGCGTGAACCGAATAAGTCAAGAGCTGTGGGTTCCTGGGCAGCGCAGTGGTAATGGCATACAACGCACACAAGCACAAACACCACAAGATAAGCTTACGCGCAATGACATGTATACTATATATGTTCTAAATACGATGTTATAAAGATGCACTACATCAGTCATAATTTCCTTCTGGCTTCTGGACCAGGGAAACTCAAATTCAATAATGCAAAGACTTGGAATCAGAACCCCAACCCCCTAAACGTAAAGTCCAATACAACGATAAGGTTAATAGATTAAGTTGAACGTTGAACACAAAACAATACAGCATGGCACTGGTCTAGCTTTGCGTCGTGGAATTCCAAATCCGGATTATTTTCTCCCCGTAGGACAGCCCAGGCTAGCCAAGGCCTTCATTGTGAAAGCATATGTTCCTGCACCAGTTTCGTTCGTGATAGTCAGTGTGTCTGACAGGCGCTTGATCCTGCTTGCTTCCGACCATGAGGGGATACCCGCTGGGTTGTCACTGTCGCAGAAGCATGAGTTAGGAGTTGTGGATGGTGGGTGGGTGTTAGGTCACACCAAACACATGCACCAGCCACTTTGGCTCCACCCGTTGGCCTTTGCAGCCAAAACGGCGTTGGAAGCACCAGAGATCAAAGCAGAAGGAGAAGTCCACAAGTTTCTACTCACGGTGTTTTCCATTGCTGGCGCTTTCATTGCGTACATGTTTTTGCTGCGGTGCGCTTGTGGCTTTGTTGCCAAGTCCTAGCTCATGTTCCGGGCATGATTGTTTCCTTTGTTTTCTTGCGATGGTAGCGCACTCAGGAGTAAGGAGTACCCGCCGGCTACTCCCAAACCATAAGACGCCATAAATCTTTAGTCATCAGAACCTAGTATAGGCACATTCAGCTCCAGGACAAACCTTTTTCGCTTTGCGTGAGTAGCATCCTGTCTGTAACAGTAGAAACATATGCTGCGAGTATCCTCAGTACCCTCGGCGACTTCCTCTTGCACATAGACATCATGCTGCGTTGGTTCAAAAAAAACAGTCTGCTACTGGCCAAATACGCAACCCCAGCTTTTTGCTTCCGAGCGGCTTACAGACCGGCCCGACACATCTTCAAGGATGACCCGGCCAAGCTCATCGCACAAAATGCTGGCAATGGTTCTGCGCCAAGTGGCTGCTAGATTGATGCATCCGGCTGCTGTTAGCCAAGCGCCGGTCTTGCCAACTGAATCAGGTCGGTCACCAACTGGAGAGATAGCAATGAATTGGTACCCACCCTCAATCCCTTCAAGCAGCTTAATTTTTCCCGTTGTCTACGGATTGTTTGCCGCAAGACTTTGTTTTTACACTGACATTGGTTCAAATCATTGCTTTTCTGTTGGAGAAGGCCCAAAAAAAACTTTCTTGGACATCGTCGAAGTAGAGGCTGAATCATCACTGTCTGTCTTTAGTCCCCGACCACTAGGCGCTGCTTCCGACCCGAATGGCCTGAAACACCAGATTCCGAGAAAGGCATACCAACCTTGAATCTTTCCACTATGGAACCATCTGAAAGAGAAGCAGTGGAGGTGCGTGACGCAACGAGGGGAATGTGCGCTCGCACGATCTGCCATTGTTGCATCTGCATTCAGTTGGGCAGTGTTCAGAAGGTTCCTGATCAAAGACCATTCCTCGCTGAAATACCCACGGGATAACGTCAATCAAATAGTGTGTCTCTGATGACCTGCTCTCAATATTACTCCCGAGCCTGAATTGCGGTCCAGTTGTTTCCAAAAATAATTGGATTGGTCGTCGCTTTGCTGTGCGGCAACAGAGCCCTCTTGGCCCTGCTCACGTAATCTGCCGAGCATTTCAACAAGGTGCCTTTGGGAAATCACAGAAACGCCTTCCCCACCAACAAGAGACATTGCCGCTTCTTCCACGACACTCTGACGGAAGTGTAGGCAATCAGTAGGCAGAGTTGGTTCCATGATACCTTAGGCTGTGTGGAGAGCAATTAGTTGAATGCAAAGTCTGCTGAGTCGCTCTGTGAGTGTGTGTTGCCCATCGGGTTGTTTCAGAACATATTCCCAGTTCTGCTGCATTGGTTCGAATGCTGCACTGTTTCTTTGGCATCAACCCACGATGTCATTGCGACAGTGTGAAATCCAACAAAAACTCATTTTCTATCTAGCATTGGGATAACTTGGGCCGAGCCGCCGATCCAATCCAACAAAAGAGTCCTTACGTGACGTGTTCTTGACTATCTTTGCTGTGGGTTGGCAACAATCAGGTTGGCCCTGTGGCGGCCTTCCGAAAAAAACAGATCAGCCAATTCGAGGGCAAGAAGGTGACACACCTTCCATTGGGCCAACTTTGGCCATTGATTTTTGCATGCTCTCCAAGCGGTTTGTTTTCGTTTGGCATCAGACTACTTCACAGACCACCACCTGGAACACAAATTGTATTGCATTGCTTCCCGTCCTGTGTGTGTGTGTGCAGAAACTATTCAGCTCTTCCAGAGACTGAAAAAGTATGACAAATGTATGACACGACGCAGTGGAATAAGCAAGAAAATACAAGAAAGCAAAGAAAAACAAAGAAGGAACTATTGTCCCCCTCTCTGAGTCTGCTGTTTGCCTGCGGTGTGTCTCTGTTGTTTCTTTAGTTTGGAGGCTCCAGTAGTTGAGGCCTCAGAGCTCGCATTGTTGAAGCCCTGCGCCTACATCCTCACTGCCAAAGCACAAACCCCAATGAACAAAAAAGCGCGGAGACGGTCTAAGTCCGACGAGTCAGAGTGAATCACGCACTTCAAGGGGAGAAAGCAGAGTGAAAGGAACTAACAACATATAATTCAATATTATCACTAAAGGCTAATGAAAAGAACAAAACACGGGCGCCAAAGTTCGCTGAGCTAAGCGGTCGCTCGGCCCAGCATTGGGCAAAAAAGACAGAGACACAGGTCAAAGCCCACTGGCGAGAAAAAAAGAAATGAATGGTAAGATTCTGCATTGGATTCCGGTTATGTAGGGCATCCTGAGTGCATCATGTTTCATCCTACCTGAACCTATACCAAAAGATTGTATGTCTCCAACCCCAAACCTCTTCATTCCATGATATCGTCATAGATTGCTTTTTTTCGAAACTCTCCATCTTACATGTTGAAATGTTTGTCGCCTCTTTTGCTTGTTTTGTTCTTGCTATCGGCCACTGGGCCTTCTGCAACTTTGATGTATTCCTTCCTGGGCCTTTCCTTGGAACCTTTGGCCTTTCCAAACAAAGGCTCTCCAGATTTGCCAGAAATGTGCTTTTTCTGAGTCACGGACTATTCTCACATATGTTTTCAGGGGTGGGCGTCTTGAAAACGAAGTAAATAGACTAGATAGCCGATTTCAGGACTGATACTCCTGAAATAGAGCGGCTTCAACAAAGGGTGCAAACCGACTGATACGACTTGATGCCAAGAGGCTTCCGACAGGGGAAGGCCCCGCCCTCCAAGCACAAGCAAATGTGTTTTCGGAAAATCAAGACGTTCATGTTTCAGTTTTGCCCTGTCACCAGAAATTCGGAGCACTGATGCATGCGTGCGCACGGTTCATTCAAGACTGAAAAAGAAGTCCAACCTGACAGACTGCATTGCCCCAAGTAGTCTGCGTACTCCACGATTGCCGACACACTCGAGCAAAAGCAGCTTCGGAGAAGCCTTGGGTCAGGACATTGTGCTCACTGCAACAACCAATCGACCAATCCACTCTTGCACGCTAGCCATGGGGCAGCCTCCAGTTGTATTTTCAGCGCCCTCTGTACACAGGCAGGGCAAAGTGATGGGAAACACTAGTAGCTTTGTAGCTAGAGCTGATTGAAACTTTGTTCGCTCTTAGGCTTCACAAAGCTTCCTGTGAATGCAATTGCCATGGCCAGCATGCCAGCGGTGGAACTGTTACGGCATTCTTGGTCTCTTCACTCGTTTCGCAATCTTTTAAGAACAGCTAGTCACAGACATGACATTTCAGAACAACGCAGAAAAGCAAGAACAGCGTTATTGAAGCACGCTCGAAAAAAGCACGGGCACGTACTGTCCGCCTGGGAAGCTCACAGAGAGCTGGTAGAACACAGACGGACCGAGAGGAGGACAAAGCAGAACAGAAAACGTCGGAAAACAAACTCAAACCATTACTCAAAGCACGTCACCCACAGTTTACCCGGCCACAATGGCCCAGCGCCCACAAACATACGCCGCCTGCCATACGGTGAAAAATTGCAAATTGCAACACTGAACTGCAGCTTGACAGGGAAAAGAGAACTGATCAGAATGCAGGATTACAATGCAAGACACGAAAGTGAACAGCTCCGAAGAAGTGAAAATGCAACACGGTGGTAAATGCATATGTTTTTTCAGCACTCACGCAGACCGAGAGATCCACAAAGGATCATAGAACATGGAGTAGGATTTGTCATTGGACCCAGGCTTGCTGATTCTATTAAGGACTGTGCGCCGCATGACAGTAGATTGATTGAAATCAAACTCCGCTGTTGCGGGCCAGATGTCAGACTCATTAACCAATTGCTCCACACAGCGGACGTCCTTAGAAAAACATGCATGGAACAAACTTGAGGAAATAGTGCGAACTGACGCCCGACAAAATCCGTTTATTCTCGATGATGCGAACGCAAGACTGCGCCGTATAGCTGGTGTAGAAGACAGGATCATGGGGATACATGTGTGGGGCCTACGCAGCCAACATGCGCCGATACTGCCGGAAGACCAAAAAGAAAATCGACAAAACCTCGTAGCTTTTTGCCTCGATTCAACAAATCTCCTGATTGAACTTGCACATACAAAGAAACACGGACTGAAGGATTCCAAGCGCCGTGGACGACAGACAGGTTTGCCCAACTTGACTTTATCCTGGCCCCGTTTGAGTATTAAAATGCAGTTGTAGATGTAGAGTCCAGACCAAGCATTGCGTTAATAGCGATCACGCAATAGTTACTGCCACTAGTCGTGTCAAATTAAAATCCCAACGTACAGCAACAACAGTCACGGTTGAAAGGTACCACAAGCCCTCCGCTGAACAATTAGATGCTTACAATACTTTGATCCGTTTCCACCTCATCCAAGACATTGAGAGACGCCACAACAACTGTTCCATTCTCATCGGAACTATGAAGGCGGCAGCGCGGACAACATTCAGCAAGAAGCGTAAGGAACAAAAGCGAGAGTACCTAACAGCCTCTACGTGGAACTTAATCGAAGAACGCCAGAACGCGAGAAATCATGGCAATGTGGCGGATGAAACCAGACACAACAGAGACATTGCAAGACAGGAGCGCAAAAACAAACGCCAAGTTAAAATTCAATGCCTTGAAGATTTACCGGACACACAAAAATGTTGGCAGCATATAAACATGGAAAGGAAAACGTTCACCCCTAATTTCTACAGCATGAAGGACATGCATGGCAATCGTAATCCCATTGAAAATAAAGCTAGCGCCATGGCAGATTACCTGTATAGCAAAATTGGAGTCCAATTGCACATCCACCAGCACTGGAAAATCGACCTAAACTCATTAGTAATGGTTTACCGTATGATACTCTTGATACACTACTGAGAAGTAGAAAGTGCAATCGACAAATTGAAAACAAATAAGGCGCCAGGACCAGATGGGTGTATCAATCACAGAACTGTTCAAATGTCTAGACCACGGCAATATTCAAAGCCTGACCGCATGTTTCAATGATTTTTGGCGACACAAATATGTTCCGGATGATTTTACCCGAGCACAGATAGCAAGCATTTACAAAAAGGGAGATCCACATAATCCCGAAAATTGTCGTCCTATCTCATTACTGAACACAAGTTACAAAATGGTTGCCTACATTCTCAGAAAAACAGTTTTTTGACATTATTGACGGACACTTGGGCAACACACAATTCGGTTTCAGAAGAATTAGGCCCACAGTAGAACCAATATTCTGTGTCAGAAGACTCGCTGATTTCGCCGAGCAGGGTAACGACCCCCTGTGGTTCATCTTTTTAGATTGGGAAAGGGCGTTTGATAAACTTGACCATGAAAAAATGTTTGCATCATTTTATCTAGATTGAATATACCAGATAATATCATATCTGCAATATTCTGCAATTAAATCACTCTATGAAACCCTGAGTTCAGAGTTGCTGTCAAAACCCCCTTCAGTCCATGGCTAAAACAAAGAACGGGAATGCGGCAAGGATGTCCTTTGAACCCATATCTTTTCATCCTTACAACGCACTGCATGTTTCAAGATGTAAAAAGTGGTTTCAACGATCCAAGAAATCCGAAGACCTTCCAAGGTATCAATTTCAATGAACTGCTTTATGCAGATGATACATTATTGAAAACAAAAGTGGGCTTGCAACCAAGTACTTACATTTAGTGGAAGCAGAACCTAATTATCTTCAAGCTTAATCAACCCGCCGGGCTCGTTTCCGCACGTGCGGTTGAAGACATTTGTCAAGTCTTCACGTGGTCAACGATGACGAATGTCCGGTGTGTGACTGTGTTTTGCATTGATGCGACAGGTTTGTTGCAGCATGTAGTACATGAAAACAACTCAAAAATCGTTGCGATTTTGACATCGAAATGCTACGAGACTGTGGTTTCGCGCCAATAAAAGTGCGCTGTTTCATCCTCCAGCATCGTCATCACAGTCTGTGGGACAACTTCTGACCCAGCTTCGTCAGAAGATCGTCTTTATTCTGGTGCCAGCGCCATTGTCGAACGAACTTCATGATGTTTGGGACCGACTCCTTACACAAACGCCACATACCATCAATGGCACCGGTGTGGATGAGCAGCTCTCCTTCCTGACCTCAAGCATCTGACAATCCCCCGAACGAAAAAACTTCGGAATAAACAAGCAGTCGGTAACCACCAAGCCAAGTTTCCATGTGTCGACGTCTAAAAAAAAAGAACTGACACACCCCGACCACCTGTGCCTACCGACCTGTCTGTGTGTGTGTCTGGCTTTATCTTCGTACGCACTACGATGCGCTGAACATGCAACGTCTTTAGCCCCTACCCACCCCCCCCGGTGTTTTGTAGGGTCCTAGGTTCCCCTAGGCGTGTCTACGCTAATCGTGCGTAGCGCCTTTTGTCCGTAGTTACTTGTACATGCATTCTCTTCAGTCAGCTGCCGCTTAATTCATTTGGCTCAAGCCCAATACCTGCACTCCGCGCCATAGAAAAGTGCGCTCGTCGTCGCTCGCACACTTGAACGTGAGAGAGGGTCTTACTTGGTGTTTTCGATCAGGTCCAGTGTACTTCACGGCGGCATACTGCCACTTTGGGGAACCTACCCCTCAACCCCCACCCCCTCTTCCACAGCGTGCGCGTGTGCGGCTTCTTTAAAAAAATGCACACAACATGAACATTCACTAGCCCCCCGCCCAACCCCCCTCCCCCTAACC
The DNA here is from genome assembly GCA_963970005.1 of Durusdinium trenchii. Lineage (NCBI taxonomy): Eukaryota > Dinophyceae > Suessiales > Symbiodiniaceae > Durusdinium > Durusdinium trenchii. The sequence goes on along the minus strand of CAXAMN010022862.1, from coordinate 189,603 downwards.
CCCCCGTGTCCCATCTTACATATTCCAATGCGAGCGTTTGTGTGTGTGTTCTTGCCCCCCCAAAGGACTGAATGAAAAATCAGTTTCACTACACGCGCGGTTTTAAGCCCATTAGCTTAATCAAGACAAATGCGCCTTTATTTCATACAACTCAAATGGTAACATCTTCTTCTCCAATGGACAGCGAACGCAGACGTCCGAAGATATCTCTTACCTCGGCATACATGTGACCAAGAAAATCGATCAAAACATGAGATTAGGAAGCGCATCTCGGCAACTATGGCAGTCCTCAAAAAATTGGACATTTTTTGCTCAACACTCGCTGCAGCAAAAATGGAAGCTGTTAGTATACGATGCCTGGTTTGGAAACTTTAGAACCCACGCAGGGGGCGGCGCAGCTTCTCAACACATTCCAGCTCAAAGGACTTGGAAAAATCCTTAATTTGCGAACTACCTACGTCCAACGTGAAAATACCAATGAGTTGGTTTACAGCACAGCCAACGAAGCCAACGAAACGCTCAATGCGCCAACTGCAGGGCCATTCAGGAAAGTAAAACCCATGACAGAGAAACTTGAAGAGAAGAAACTCAAATTACTCGGACACGTGCTCAGAAGAGAAAGGCAACACCCTCAACACCAAGTTACTTTCTCCACAACATCAGCAATGCCAAGAGAAACGACAAACCGCAGGGTGGGTAGACCAAGACTCTGCTGGACTAACAACATGAAAAAGGCATGCGGCATGGGATATTAGGTGTATCAATAACCAAGCTCAGCCAAGACAACATTTCAACAAGTAAAATCGCAATATGAGAGAACTAATTATTGCACAAGCAAAGCAATATCAACCACACTTTCAAAAATTTATATTCAGAAAGCAGTCGCAAGAATCCTCTCAGTGTGAATATCCTCAATGTGAACCCCAATGTGCATCTCAGTGTGAAATCACCTCACCTTCACACTTCATGCATTTGCTTATTTGATCGCAGTCAATGGTGGGGACAGTGAGTGTGCCGGTTAGGTTGGTTGTATGCATAGTTTCTGGAAGTAGGTCAGTGCCTACGACTTGCCGCCTTGATAGGTGGGATAGTTATGGCGTTTAAAAAAAGATCATAGTAGCGTGCGTCGATGACAAGCTTCCAGAATATGAGCGGTAGACCAAAAAATGACAAGACTTCTTGTCTGTCATCAGTGCCAAAAGTATTTGTTGTTGGCCACATATCGATTCTCTATGTTTCAATGTTTTGGGCTCACTCTCTGATAGGGTAGCCCAAATCGGTTCTGCAGGGCTTGCCTCGTTTCAATACCAGTACGGGCAGCCCGTTACTAAAGTACATGTATATTAGGATTTTCGTCAAATGCTCAAGTATAGGATACGACTCGAGTTGCTCTAGGGTCCTTCAGGCTGACTGCGCTTGCGAAATGCACCTACGTCCATACACAAGACAGCTTGTCGCTCTGCGCGCGTGCTTTTGATCAGAAGAACGGGCCGCTGCATGATTGACAAACCCTGCGCGCACAGCCGGCTCGTTTTTTTGCCTTTATGGTATGCGCAGTGCAGAATGTCATTGACACGCGCTGAACTCTTTAGGTTTCAGCGGGTGAAACTGGAGCCATGAGGAAGCTCAGAAGTTTCCCTTTGAATCCTCGATCAAAAAAAAAACTGAGAGCATCAAAGGAAATAGGGACCGTTGCAACACGAAGCTTGGCGAGGCACAGCGGGCCAGCGGGGCTTGCACCAGAAGTTCAAGCAATTCCGCGCAAAACCGTGGTCAAAGGGATTCCTGCACGCCAAACCACGCCAATATGTCTCACAAACCACGCGGCTCCGGCGCGCAAACGCTGCATTGGTTTTTATGATCCGACTGGGCGCTGCGCCTGTTCTTGTCATAAATGAACTCTCCACGGTCGAAAATCTCATTGAACCTCACGCATGGACTCGCTCTCACTTATCGGCGCTTGCAAAAATGCTATACGACAATGTGCAGACGGGACGCTCGTCATCCGACAGCTCCTCGACATAAACATTGTCGCCCTTACTGGTGTTGTTTGCCTTGCAGTTCAAATTTGGCCGCTAGACGCATGAACCTTGATTTCACATGAGGCGCATGCTACGTAGTGTTGGTTGCTCCTCCACTCTTGCGCCAACTCGTTCCTGCGCTCCATCAAGAAAATACAAAATGCATCAAGAATCTACGTGGGAGGGGCAGTGCCCTGCAACCGAAAAAAACATTTGAATAGAGCCTGGAGATCAAGCCAAAATGAATCTTCATTATTGGCCTGAGTCTGGATCAGCACATGTCCCAGCATGCATCACCATGATGCGTACCTTACGGATACGCTGAGGAGACTGCCCAGCAACCGCCAGCAGGGCCACTGAGTACCCCAAGTGCAACCTGAGGGATCGAGAATTCTCAGTAGCAATCCCCTTTGTTCCTATATAGTAGCTTCTTGCTCCTAGTAGTAAGGCCAGGAGCACCTAGCCTAAACATGCGTATGTTAAACATGTTTCCAGCGTCATGACCTTTGGACTTCAAAGGTCCATTTGTTAAGGATTTCTGGAATGTTATGACTTTCTGGAGTTGCCTGACTTCCAAGGCCAACATTTGAAAGGAGACATCTATTGTGTTTTGCTGCTAATCGCATGCTATTTCTGGTTGCCTTACCAGGTCTTGTGCCTCAAGTCCATTGTGTTTTGGCGCTAATCGCATGCTATGTCTGGTTCACTTACCAGGTCTTGTGCCTCAAATCCATTGTGTTTTGCTG
>CAXAMN010022862.1:50021-186826 GCA_963970005.1 Durusdinium trenchii | reverse complement strand
TTTGCTGCTACTCGCATTCTATTTCTTTCTGGTTCTGTTACCAGGTCCTGAGCCACAAATCCATCGTGTTTGCAGCTAACCATGCTATTTCTAGCTCACATGTGATACCGGGTTTTTACCAGGACTCTGACAAAAACATCTACTGTGTTTGGTTGCTACCCCCAAGCTAATTCTACTCTCACATGTGATACCGGGTTTTTACCAGGACTCTGACAAAAACATTTACAGTGTTTGGTTGCTACCCCCAAGCTAATTCTAGTTTCCAAATAGCCCCAGAGACACAAACACATATGATGTTTGCTTTGCTTACTGGCGATTTTCAGAGAGAAGGTTTCAAGAACCCAGCCACCTCCACGAGACAGTTGTTTAGGTTAGCAGTTGACTGGCTTTGTGTTTCAGACTTCCTTGCTGAAGGAAGGGTTTGCTTTACAACACTGTACAGTATAAGTCTCATGGACTATCGCAGTCTGGGGGCTCCATTTGACAATATGCTCCTCCATGGGGGTGCACTAGAGTTGAAGGGTGCTTTTACACTCACTGACGTTCATTTCGGAGATGTGAACAGTGATCTTAGATGCCTGAAGTGTAGAAGAAAAGGAAAAAGGTACACGTAACATAGGCTACGGTATCTACATGTACCTTAAGTTCGATTTGCTGATCCAGCGTTGATGGCCATGGGCTTGGATGGCCTGGAGATGCTTGATGATGGCACAACAGGCACCATACAAGTGGATTGTCGTGTGTGTGTGTGTGTGTGTGACTCGAGATTTGTTTGCAAGATATCCTCACATGAATGTCCAGAAAATAGTGTCTCACCGTGTGATTGTTTGGGAGCCTTTTGGCTGACAGAACTGCGGAACTACAGGTTTGCGTATTGTTTTCTTTCAACTGTCTGTGTATTTCTAGTAGCTTTGCAAGCTAGTGGCAGCTAGTGGTGGCTGTTCGCCATGGGTGAGTGCCACTATACAGCGGACGATGTGGCCGATTCCTTCGCAAAGTTCGACCATTTAAAACATGTGCCTGTTCCTGATTTGGGATTCTTCCACTTCACTGCTTTTCCCGTTTTGCGTTACAAGTTGTGGTTTCAGATGTTTATACTTACTTTTCTTCTACAGCTATGTTCCTATTTGCAGCTGATACTATTTTTTGTGTTTTGGTGTTGAAGAGCTACCCGTGTGCAAGGTTGGACTGTCATTCATGCAAGATCACAGCGGCAAATGTTTCAAAAGAAAGGGGACGGCTGCAGTCAGTCTCAAGGACGTGCAGTCGAACAAAGAAGCCACCTGTCTTTCCTGTGTAAAGTGCAATTACCAATTTTGCAATGCGTCTTACAAACACCATTCCCAGGTTGTATGCGCTGTGATCCAAGTACCAAAAGGAAGAAGATATGTTTCAAAGCACCTGATGGCAAGTGCGGTGATTTGCTTTTACAAAAGGCACAAGTTATTTCCACAAGGGCTTCATTCCAAGCTTCCATGTGTAGAAGAGTGGGCAGCAAAGCAAGGTCTTGCAATTGCGCGTTTGGTACCTTTGCTGTGCTATTGAACAAGTTGCAACTGGTTTAAAAGAAAACAATGAACATTGTGTGACACACATGCCGGTCATCAGTTTCAACACTCAGGCTTCACGGTTTCGACCACTGATGCTACGCAGTGACACCTCCAAGAACACAGGTTTGCAATGGATTCGAGACCGGTTGGAAGACATGGAGCCTTTTTGTGCATTCATTCGTGTTTGTCCACTCTTGTTCTTGCGCTGGGCTAAAACCAAAGCAGTGAGTATCAGAAAACAAAACCTGAAAGCAAAACAAAGCTGCAGGATTGGAATGCTGTGGAAGCTGATGCTGGAAAGTTTTCAGAATTGGATGATGATACAAGCTCTTCTGTACAGTCCACGTGTGCTCCCTCTTCTTCTTCTTCCTCATCAAGAGTCCTTGATATGGTGGCAGCTATCGAGGCCAATCGTGAGGTTCCTGATGAGAAGGAGTCAGTTTGGCGCAATCTATTTACACATGACAAGAAACAAAAGAGAAAGGAAGTGGCCATGCTTCCGGACAAGGCTGAGTCTTTAATGAGACTCGTTTGTGTTACTGTGTGATACTTGAGTGGTTGTGTTACTAACCCAGCCTGACACAGTTTTGATTGTTTGTGTTACTTTGCGATGCCTGTTTTCTCTAAAGGGCCCGCTCGATCTGTGTCAGGTGCTGGAGACATTGAAAGGATTGAAATGTCCTCCGCCAGTGGTTATTGATCAAGAAGGTGACCAAGATGAAGAGGAGCCAAAGGACGAACCAAAGAAGCCAAACAAACCAAAGAAGGATAAAACAGAAAAACCAAAGGAAGTCAACAAAAGCAGCTCAGCCAAGAAGACCAATTACAATTACAAGCCGGGAGAGTATCAAGAAGAATACCGCAAGTTCATATGTGAGGCAAAAAACAGGGTTCACAAAGAAGCCTTAGAGCTTTGGCAAATTTCAGATTTTCGCATCAGCTTACTGGCAAACATGCCGGACTCGGAGCTGAAGCGCCGTCGCTTCAAGATTTGAAGTGGCATTCGGGGAATGGCGGTTGAAGTGAAGAAGATGATCGAATGGGGCTTGCCACCAATTATGATCATGACGGTCATACTTTTGCGTTTTACCGGGGACGGCGTCTTGAACGACAGTTTGGACTTTTGCGAGTTGTTCTCGGGAGCCGGAGAGCTTTCTGCTGCACTTCGAAATGCTACCTGCCTTGTTTTGAGTGTGCACATGTTCAAAGGGGTTGGTCTGCGCGCTCTGGCACCCTTCTTTCAGGCTGGCCTTTCTGCTATATCCATTGATGTGGAGCAAGATCGCAACACGCAAAACCTACTTCGTCCAGCAGGTTTTCTGTTGCCTGGCCCTATCTTGATGGCTTTAATTCAGTGGGAAACGGCCCAAAGAACTTGAATAACCCGTGTCGTACATATTGCGTGTTGATTTGGTGTTGAATGGGTTGTCCAAGGCTGGCTATTTCGCAAGTATTGCAGCTGAAACCTGCCGCACTACTGCTTATGGCTTTGTGCTGCAACAGTTTTTGCAGAATGACACTTGCCCAGAAAAATGAAGCAAGGAGAAGGTACAAAGAAAACAGCAGAAAAGAACATTATTTGGGAATCATTTTTCAAGACTAAAGCTTTGCTACTAAGGTCACGAAGCACATCAGGGCGCACAGCCTTTCAACCAGATGGAAATGAGAATTACAATTTTGTTAAGGACGGAAATATCTTGGCAGCTTGCTGCATGCTATTGGGATGGCTGGCAAGCTGCATGGGTGTTCGATGGCTGCTGGAGCAGCCAAACGGTAGAAGACACGGCGGTTTGACCAGCTATTCGGAGAGGTCCAGGTCTCCTGTATGACTCAATATTTGTCCAACATGCTTGTGTTTGTTGAATATGTTCTTTTCATGTGTTTAGTCTTTGCTGTGTATAGTGGTGGGGAGGGGGTTCAATTTCTTCTCAGGTTGTGAAAGGTGGATTTTGGATGGCGGCCTTTCACGGGCCAACAGCAAAGCGCCACATCCTCCTCGGAAATTGTTCTCAGCTTGTACGAGCCATTGAAGTCAAAGCTGGCTATTTGGCCAAATCAGTCAGGGAAAGCCTACCAGGAGGTGCTCTGGTGACGAAGACCATCAACAAGTATGGGAAAGTACAAACAACTGGGATCAAGGACAAGCTGAAAGCCAGCCAGATTCTCGGAGGAAGTTTCAAATCTAATATATATATATATACGTTTCTTGTATGTGCTTTCATTTCACTCATATGGATGAAATCCTAGGAAATACACTGCTGAATTCGGAGCATATGTTGCAAGCATTTTATGTGCACTGAAAACATGTGATCTGGAAAATGCAGCCCGGAGCCCGCGGGAAGTCGACCCAAGCCTGAGTGATTGGGAGCTTTTCAAAACCTATTGTCTCGATGAAGACTTCAACCTGATGGGTGATCCTTTTGACGATGTCTCTTTGGCTGGTATTCATTTTTAAAAGAATGTGCAAAGGCCTTTCTGGTTTCACTAATTGTTTGATAAACGCCGGTTTGTCCCTTTCCGGAAAATGTCTTCATGGCTTGAGGCTGCTATGAATGAGGTGGTGAAGTATCTTATCTGCAGCCGATTGCTGGCGGCCAATCTGCCTGGAAACTGGCATTTCTTGTTGTCCGTACATCTTCCAGGTGACTTTGCTGAGTGGGTAAGATGTTGTTTGTTTTTTGCCTTACACCGCGCTTTGAATGAGTGGCTTGGCTCAAACTTGTCCTGCTTCGCTCAATTATATGGACTTGACCTACTTCGATTGGCTATGGAGGATGCATGAAGAAGCGGTGGCGCAGGATCTGAAACTTATGTTTTTTCACCTATGGAGGAGAGAAGCCCTGGACCGTATAGCTGAAGCAGAAGCTGCTTCCTGTCTGGAGATTGTATACGTTTCCTTTCTTCCTTGTTTGAACCCCCGAGAATGAAAAAAAAGGGTGGCCTTGGAATAATATACTTTGACAAACAGGCCGTCCCCTGTTTAACAGCTTTTCCATAAGGTTATTGTTTCTTTGCATTCTTCCGGCCAAATATTTACACTTTTCTTGCTGAGCATTTTTCTGCTTTTGGAAAAAACAGCTGATGGGATCTAAGAATCTAAGGCGGCTTCAGCCCGAAAGGAGGCGAATCCAACGCAAGCTACATCGGCTGGTGGAACGTCCGCAGATAGTGGTGGTGGTGGTGGTGGTGGTGGTGGTGGTGGTGGTGGTGGTGGTGGTGATCTTCAGGTTTCATCCGATCAGGAGCGGGTTAACAAAAACGACACACGGAATATAACGGAATCAACAAAAATAGAAAGCCCATTTATGGCGATGATCCGAGGAAAAACAAAACCTGAGCTTCCAGGAAGCTTTTGATGCTACAACTCCCGCTGAGAACAGTCGAGACGAATCGGCATCTTCCCCTGATCAACAACATTTTGGGTTTGCTTTCGTTTTGGATGGAAATTTTGTTTCGTTTTGGGTGAGCGGGGGAGATCAGCAGGGTCTTAACTAATTCCAAGGATCTTGAACAGGTTTCATCTTTTTGGGGGAGGAACCTGAAAACCCTCGCTGGCTAGTTGAGGTGGGCCTCCAGCCTATAAAACGCGCTCGGCCTTCTATTCTGCGCCAGCGCTCTGGCAAGCGCGCTCGTGAGAGGGAGTCAGGAGATTCAGATTGAGCGGAATGGATCCAAAAGAAGCTTTAACTTTTTTCAGTGTGACATTAAGGGACTGAACTAGGCCTGAAAAAGACTATAACTAACGTTTGATTGTGACATATCACGTGTGCGCACATGTTTCTTGAGGTGAGGATGATGTGCCCTTTGCTGATGAGCTAGAGGAGCTCTTGGCTGGTTGATGATTGTTCGAAGAGATCGCTTTGGGCAGCTCCTGGCTGATAAGATTGTCCAAACTTTTGAGAAACATGTTTCACTGTTTTGTGTTTTGAGGTGGTACGGGAGTTTTGTCAAGAATGACGTCCATTGATTTAGACATTTGTTGGGCTACCAAGGAAAGCTGGGTGAATCTTTTGGTGCAATTGATGGGATTGCACTGGGGCTTTCTCATTTTGGGGAGCTGGCCAAACCCAGCCAGCTGAACTATGCAGGGTGGATCCGCTGAGGTGAAAAGACATTTTTCTTTATACCACAAAGCATTTCATATCGCTTTCATTCGGTTCACGGAAGAATTGAAAACGACTCGCGTGAAATTCGGTGAAATCGCGTGACATGTCAAGAAAAATCCTTCGTTTGTAAGGAAAACCCGCATGAAACCGCGTGAAATGTTTTGTTCAATTTGTCACTTGGCCATTAACTGAAGCATTTGGCTTTTTGTGGGGTCACTTAGCCCCTGCCGACTCTTTTGGTGAAGATGGACGTCAATGAGATGATGACAGAACATGGTTTGACACGTGATGAAGCTGCTGAACTTGTTCGTCACCTAAAGGCACAAGACCTGGTCACCTGGATGTTTTGGAAACTAATGTGTTCTATTTTGGCTCCTCAAGTTTAATTTTGGATGTGGTTAGTGGTTGGGCCCCTTTTATTCTTCACCGTTGCAAGGTAACTCCAAAGAGGAAGGGATCATTGGATGCTACAACTACGCCCCCGAAAGTTGCCCAGGCTAAAGCCAAATCAGGTTCAAAGACACCAAAGAGTAAGCTGCCTTGCAAGAGGAGCAACGAGGATGACGGAGAGACACAAGCACAGAAAAAAAAAAGCCAGGAAGCAGGTGGAAGACGGGGAAGATGAGGAAAAGGAGCAGGAAAAGGAATCCAAGAAAGGCAAGAAGAGCAAGGAAGGTAAGCATGAGGCAACCAAGAAAGGCAAAAATAATGAAGAAATTGAGGAGCCGAAGAAAAGCCAGAAGAAGAAGAAGGCACAAAAGGAATGTGAGGATGAGGCGCCCATAGAGGATTCTAAGAAAGGCAAGAAGGAGAAGAAACAAAAGAAAGACGAGGATGAGGCACTGGAGGATGAGGCACCTGTGGAGGATGCCAAGAAAGGCAAGAAGAAGAAACAAAAGAAAGGCGAGGATGAGGCACTGGAGGATGAGGCACCTGTGGAGGATGCCAAGAAAGGCAAGAAGAAGAAACAAAAGAAGGAGGCACTGGAGGATGAGGCACCGGAGGATGAGGCACCCAAGAAAGGCAAGAAGAATAAACAAAAGAAAGGCGAGGCACCGGAGGAGGCACCGGAGGAGGCAGCGGAGGAGGCACCGGAGGAGGCACCGGAGGAACCAGAGGAGGAGGCACCGGTGAAAAATCCTAAAGGCAAGAAGAAGGAGAAGGAACAAAAGGTTGAAGCGCCCCCGGTAGAGTCAGGACGCCCTGAGGACGGAACGAGTACAACGACTAGCTGTTCTTTGTCTACACTCCTTCGCGGGAAGGAACAAATGTTCTACCAAAGCCTTTCAGCAGCTATGCAGCCAAATGGAGACAGCCAAACGGAATCACAGCTGTTTGCTTCGAAACTCGAATAGATTCAGGCATCTTTTGGTCTCTAATTTTGTTTTTGTTGGGGGGGTGTATATGGTGAGTGTGGGGTTCCTATTTTTTGTGTGATGAGGCTCGGAGGGTCTGCAAGTGAAGTTGCTACCGACAAGCAGGTGGAGGAAATGGCCAATAGGTTCGCAAGGGCTATGACCAGTTTTCTGGAATCCAGAGCTGCTGCGGAGACCCTTATAGACCCTGCTTCCCAGGCTACAGCACCCGCAAAGAGCCAGCCAAAGGATCCAAATTCGACAGAGAGAGAAACAACACCAGAGGTGGAAAAGTCAGTCTCGGGGGTGCTCATGCTTGAGGACCGAGCCAGAGCTGCAGACGAAGCCAAGCCAAATGACCCAAAGCAAGAAACAAATGACCCTCCCAAAACAGCCCAGCCAAACGACCCACAGAAAGAAAAACCGGAGAACGACCCTGCCAAAACAGCCTAGCCAAACGACCCAAAGAAAGAAACAAAGCTGGAGCCTGTGGAACCTGAAGCACCTGAGACCGCGAGAAGTGGGAGTTCAAAAGATGTCCCAGAGGAAGTCGACGAGGTTGCCTCCACAGTCCCAGGTTCCCAACAATCCTCTACAACAAGAAAGACCTTGAAGGGCTGAGCGAAGGTGCTTGTTTTGTTTTTCTTATAAATATTATACATATGTTTTAAAACAATCGCAATGGTTGGTTCATTCATGCCCCCTGCAGATCGAATCCTGGAGCTGCACCAATCGGGCTTGGTCCCTGCGTCTCTCATCAACACGTCCAATTGCAGGAAGATGGCCATGCGTATGCGTCGGCGCTGTGAAAAGGAGGGGTTGGCAGCCAAGTGCCCTAACGTTGCAAAGTTATTTGAAGGAAGCGACCAAGACCGTTTGTCTTTGCTTCGCACATGGCTAGCCAGTGGAGAAGTCTTGGACAAGTGTGAGCTTTCCCTTGAGATGACAAAAGAGGTGGAGAATATGTACGAGGGTGAGGACCAGCTGCTTACCATCGAAGGTATGCGTAAGGCAGGGTTTCAGAGACACTAGACTAGACTTGTATTGTGCGTATACATTTCTTTTCCCCTTTTGCTGTTGATATGGATGTTTGTTGTAAAAGCAAATTTTGAGAAGTCCGAAACCCAAATGACAACTAAGGAAGAAGATCCAGGCTGTGGTCAGCACTCGTCAGCCAATCTTGGATCCAGAGTTTCCAGAAAATTTGGAAGAGGCAAGATATTGGTGCAACGTCCGAACTTCACGAAGCAACGTACAAAGATCCAAGTTGTCTTTGAAAGGGGAGGTCCAAGTCAATCCAACAGGTGAGGCAGTGCAAGCTTTGACCTCTGGGGCCAATCTACCTACCTAGTCCTGGAGCAGTCAACATGACGGAAGTTCTGGCCAAGATTTCCGAAACCAAGCTGACAGGTCGGGGATTGGTTTTTGTACACTGTTTTGTGTATGTTTTGTTCATTGAACAGTGTACAGTACAATTTCTGAATACAATTTCTGAATTTCCAAGGTGTGGAAGAACCACAGCCCAAGGCCAAGGGGCGGGGTGAAAAGCAAAGCAAAGGCCAAACCCATCCCAAAGCCCCAAGAGCCACAGACCTGGGAAGAGCAAGTTTCTGCATGCTGCGCCTCGAAGAATAATCATTTGAATCAACCCATACAAAAATACTAGAGCATATGTTTACACATTTCTTCTCAGGTAATGATTTGCGGTCTTCCTACAATGCGTGCTCGGTGGCTATGGAGTTGCCAAAAGATCACGACCTCAGGAAGAACCTGAACATGTCAAAAGCAGAATTGGCAACTTTGGTGGACAAAATCAAGGACTTTGATTTGGACGATGAGACCTTGGATGAGAGTCAGTTGGAAAGAATGATGAGTTTGGCGAAGCAGAAGGCTCTATATGGGTCAAAACGCATTTGTTATGATTATAGTCATAGTTGTAGATTCTTTTTGAGCTGTCCTGTCAGATCAATTCCACCAAGATGACGATTGCGCAAGCGAAAGCTGTCATTCGTGAACTAGCAAAACGCTCCGGCTGCTTTACTAGAAAGGCTTCATATGTTTACACACCAAAACTCATGCGGCCTATTTGCTTTCCCGACCAAGGCTAGTTATTCTGGAAATGAGCCTTGATGGAGCCCTGACTCGGTTAGCGGCTAGGGATGCATACGACAAACTGTATGCGGGGTAAAGACCGCAGGGTGAAGCTCCACGGCAAAGAGCTTGGAAAAAATACGAGCTATCGGCCATCTCAAAAAAGACCACTTCTAAATTAGCTTTTTGGATTCGCGTTGCTGTGGAGGCGGCCTGGTTCCAATACATATTCGTGAAGAGTTGGATCATTTGCCTCTTGAATTAGTTTGTCGGTCGAAGTTTTCTAGAATTCTAACAGATATCGTTTTGTTGGTAAGCTATAAGGCTAGCGGAATCTTTTTTGGAAAAGCTAAGGCTAGCGGAAGCATTCGGACAAGGGGATATCTCCCAAGATTTGGCTGAGCGAATTGGAGCTGTCTATGGCTCTATTGGCTTTGGGACTTTTGGCATAGCCTTCAACTTTTTCATGACTCGGGACTTTTCACTCGAATTTTGGAAGTTTCCCCAAATATGGTTTCACAATTAATGCTGCTTTTGTTCGAGAGTTTGAGGACCGGGCGTGGCTATTCTGGGGAGCAGCGGTTGCACAAGCGCCTTTCTCAAGCTGGGCTTTCTTTACCGTGCAAGGTCGAGGAAGTTGGAATTCCCATTTGCATTGAAGACGATGATGGGGAGGACAAAGTGGAGATTGTACAATGGCCAGTTCTGCTACCACATGTTCTTGTTGAAGCTCTTGCCAAAGAAGGCTTGTCTCATACTATGCTGGGTTCACGATCTGACCATACCAAATACTGGACATCTATGAGCCATGATTTTCCAAACCACCAAGTTGCAGATCCACAGTACACAATACCACTGGTTCTGTACGGAGACGAAGCCACAGTATTTCGGCAGGCTTGCATGTGTGTTCACTTTCACCCTCTACTCTGCAAGAACAAGACTAATGCGACGCTAAGTCGATACCTGATAGCGCTGGTACCCAGTGAAAACTACTGGGTGGTTCTTGGTTCAAACGTTGAATATTTTTAGTTGTCAGGGCTGCATGCTTTGTTTTTGTGATCTGTGCAACTTTTTTTGCTCTGGAATTTGGTTGTGAGGTGAATGGAGTCAACAGGACTTTGCAAGCCCTACTATCGGAAGTTGTCCGTTCGTTGAACCAGCTTTCCCGAGATGGTGTCTATGATCCAGTGACGGAAAAAACGTTCCAGTTCCGCGTGATGAGTGTGAGGGGGGACTGGAAGTTCCTCAAGCAGGCCTTCAACCTCACACGACACCCAGGTACTGAATATATTTGCTGGAAGTGTAGTGCGGCCAAGGGAACTCGACCAAACACAGCAGCTTTAAACTTTACAGACCTGTCCGCAAGCGCAGCTTGGGTTGCTACCATTGGGGTAAGTGAGGCTCCCTTCAAAGATGTGCCAGCAATCACCCTGCTCGATTTTTTCAGTGAAGACAAAATATCAATGGATGTTTTGCACATATGGTATTTGGGAGTCGGAAGAGACATGATGCTGATCCTACATTTTAAGTCATTTTAATATATACAAGATGTTTTTCCTTTCGAAACAATCTTTCTGTGCTGGTCGGGAAATTGAATTTTCCTAGGGACCTAGCTGTGTTCTTTGGAACTGAGGATTGGGAGTGTGGTGTCATTTCTGTGCCGCCGGGGCTACTTTGGATCTGGTGGCCTCAAAAAAAACTGAAAAGAGCTAATGCTCAATTTCGGGCATGGTGCAAGCGCACGGGCTATCGTGTGGCGCTGAAACGATTGACTACAGTCAACCTCAGTCTCAAGAAGGGTTCCTACCCTGACCTTTGGTTCTAAGTTCAGCCGGTCAGTCTTTTGTTTGGGTTTTTGTTCAGTTTTCGTGTTAGGGGTTGGGATGTTCCTCGCTTTGGCGGACTAAGGAGCTGAGAGCTAAAGGCTACGACTGCGCAGAGCTGGGGATGTGGCTATGTCGAGCTGGAAGGCTGTCCAGACTACGGCAATCATGTGTACAGTTTGGTGTGGGCAGCAAATTTTTTTTGACTGTGCTGCATTCCAAAGACTTGTTATCCCGACAAGAAGCGAGTCAGACTCGGGTTGTGGGTCAGTTCTGGTTGAAATTTTGGCTTACGTTTGCAAATCGTGAGCCGGGTCGATGGCGGCTACGCCCAAAGTTTCACCTACTCTTTCATTTTGTTTGCTCAGCCGATGATGGCAAGAGTTTGCGTTCACCCATATGCGATGGATGGAACGTGGATGGACGAAGAGTGGATCAAACGAATCGTTCGGATAATTCGAAAAAACTCACAAAAAAACCAGTCCAAAGACGGCAATTTGCCGGCATCTTGTGCTTTTACAGCAAAAGCTGTTCAAAGGCAAAGCATTGTGAACGGATGAGGTGAGTGGGGAAAATGATAGGCCAGGGCGCTTTGGTAGACAGTACCGTGTCTGGTTGTTTTGAACTCTCTGTGTGTGTCTGTGTGGGTTTTGTGTGGGGAGGTAGGTGTGTTTCTGGTTCACATACCCAAGTGTCTTACAAGAGTGCCCCATCCACAAATCCATTGTGTTTGCTGCTAGCATACTATGGTTCGCTTACCAGGTCTTGAGCCACAAATCCATTGTGGTTTGCTGCTAGTCGCATGCTATTTCTGGCTCGCTTGCCAGGTCTTGAACCAAAAATCCATTGTGGTTTGCTGCTAGTCGCATGCTATTTCTGGTTGTCTTACCAGGTCTTGAACCACAAATCCATTGTGGTTTGCTGCTTACAGCAAGCTAATTCTGACGTCAAAAGTCCATTTGTCAAACATGTCTTGCAAAAAACATCATTTGTTAAACATTTCGCGAAATCATAGCGAATTAGCAAATGCAAAAAAAGTTTGACGAATGCATCTCTAGGAGTAGCTTCTTGTTCCTAGTAGCGATGCCCTTTGTTCCTAGTAGCGTCCTTGCTCCTATATCTCCGGCACGAAGCACTCTCTATCTATCTATCTCTGTCTCTCTGTGGGCACGACGCAACGGCGACTTCGGCGTCCAATGATCCCTGCAACATCAACGGCGCAAGCAGAATGCAAAGCACAAGCAGAAAGCACAAGCATGACACCAAGAGCGACCTCCTCAGCCAACAAAATGGCAACCCATAGATCCATGAGAATGCCGAGCCTAAGAGTGGTGGGGCCCTCCCTGGCTCTGGAGTCTGTGCCACATCTTCAAATTACTCTTTCTTCGAGTTGAGTTCATGTCTCCGTTCCAATCAGACTGGGCCCAAAACAGCGCTATGGCAATCAAACCTCGGCGATTCAGGATGGACGTTCTTTGAAAATCTCAAACCTAAAGAACACCTATTTTCGCCCCCCTATGAAACAAGAAGCTCCACGACTTCCGTGGCGCCAACAGCAAGGTGTTCGCGCCAATGGGGCAGCTTAAGTTTGGAGATGCCCTGTTGGAATCGACACCCCACCTCTGAAGAAGATAGAAGAAGTACATGAACAACGCTTTGAACAAATCGCAAACGCCTGTGAAGCATCCGGCAGTCTAAGCATGAAAAAGTGGAAAAGGAAGACTTTACCATCTGCTGTTGAAGTACAATGGGGCGCCAGTAGAAGCGGTCAATTTCTTGCTGCGTAATCTTTACAAAAAATGCGAGACGAGCGTTTTGCACCTCAAGGCTAAATTGGACCCCACTTGCACACGACTGGAGTTCCGGAGTTCCGGGAGCAGTAGTTGTACTATCCTGTACTAAAAAATCCAAGCCTCTATACAGTATTTAATCCACCCACTTCAATCCACTGGGTGGACGTGTGCAACAGATCAGTCTTCTTTCATATTGCAACGCGCCTGTCAGATATTGCACCACAAGGCTGAGGCCTCTGCCACCAACCATCAGGATGAACTCCCGGTGGTTCAGCAGGCCTGGCACGTCCAGCCCTGCAAAAAAGAGCGAAGCTCCCACAAGATCGGAAGGAGACTGAGGTTGGTGCCGATGACGTTCTTCACCCATTTGCCTGGGACCAACTTGATTCACGACGAAGTCGAACAGTTCGAACAACAGACTAAAGATTTTCTTCTGTTTGAAAACAGGAGGCAGTAATGGTCATAGCGGCGAATTGGACGGCGATACTGAAACGACCTGATGTTGGACAGGATCACACGCGACGTGAGATAGGCGGTACAACACAGTCTCAGTCTGACAAAGCAACCCAAGCAAACAGACCAAACACAGCACATCCGTGTCATAAATTGTCGTTGTATTTGCTGCTCAGACATCTTGGCAAAAGACTTGTGGGCACGTTGCGGTAACCCCTGTCGCAAGCATGTCATGAACTCCAATCCAAAAAATGTTTTTCCTGAGCTAAGGCTACCTTAACCTGTGTTTTCTGCGCCTCTTCGATGTCGTGGCTCACATTGCGCGTTTTCCTCGATTGACCAGGGTCGGCATTGATACAGTACCTCGTTTTCATGGCGACGAAGCATTCAGCAAAAGCATGCAAAGCGACATGAACCACATGTTTCGCTGCGGGCACATCATGCACCCCAGAGTGATCAAAAACAAGACACCGAAGGTCGTGTAGAGTGCCACCTCCACGACACATGCACACTCTAGGCCTTTATGTCCTTTCAGCACAGAATGGTGGCCGAGGCCTCGCGCATTCCCGTTGCCCTGCAAATTATAGGGATCTGGATGAAAAACACACAGATTGCTCCCGCCACCTCAAAAAGACATCGCAAGAATGCATGAATACGCTGATGGCAAAAGGCAAACATAAAGGACTTCAGGATGGCACAGTCGAGGAAGCCAGAGCCTTGTAAGTGGCTCAGAAATGTTTGACTCAAAGGGTCTGACTACACCCGTACGAATATTTGGGCACAGGGCCGTTGGAAGAAACGGCTTCCAATCGATGCCGCAATAGACATATTCCATTTTCCTTGGGAAGCTCGCCATACTGCGCACAAACTAAAACATATGGAATTGGGCACCCAGACTTGTCCTCGGCAACCGACTGTTCATCGTCAGACTCAAGTTCTTCCTACACCCCAGCGCATTACAAGTAAATCTTCCTGAGACAACATGACCCAACTGGTTGGTCTTCAAGTCACGGTGCCCAAAGTCACAGTCGCGCCCTTCAATCACCTATCTTTAAAGGTCTAGTGGCAAATTCTCCCTTGAAGCACTTGTCTTTCACATACAATTTGTCTCATACGCGGCGCCTCCTTAGCTTGTGTGGAAACAGCTGTCCTCGGCATATTGCTCAATAATCCGTAGCAAATCCAAGGGCGGAGACTTCAAACCATGGTACGAAAGCCATCTTCATCCCTGCTCTGAGCGAGCGGCACAGTTGTCAACGTTTGGTTGACGGGCGAGGCGTCATTCCTGCGGTTTGCGCTCACTCATGATCCACTTGGCTGGTGCACAAACAAGCTGAAGCTGTCTGTCATGGCAGGTGCCATTAGTTGCATCATATGTTGGTACCTTCGCGAGAAAAACAAGCAGCAAACAAAGCACGCGTTTGCAAAATTGCGTCATCACCAATATGTTACTCTGTTACACAACAATGAAAAAACATCAGATCTTGCAGCGGCACGGTGGACCATGGTCCCCCATATACCCAGCCGGTGGAGGCTGCAGAGCCACTGCCGGCAGGTAGCCTAGGAAAGGGTTGGAGACAGGTTCCCTCACAGTCCTACTCCAAACAGGTCAGTGGCAGAATGCAAAACACGGAATCAAAGCACCTGATACAATTATGCATTGGCACAGTAGGCGTGCCAGAGCGTGTCTGAACTGTCAGGAAGATTGAAGAGGGGCATGGCTGTGTAACGCTGCATGTGTGTGTGTGCGTGTGCCAACTCCTGTTCCCAAGGAGTTTGACCACATGAATCAATCCCCAATGAGTTCATTTTACTTTAATGTACCTTGTACAGTCACGCAGGGGGCAACGCACACTTTGGAAGGCATTGCCCAACGAAGGCCTTTCCATTGCGTTGCGACATGACTTTGGGACGCCGAAGTCACGTACCTGCAAAATGTTAAGCTTGGCCGTGCTTTGACTGTTGCCAGTCTTTTACTAAAGTGCTAGCGCGTGATGTTCAACGCTTCAAGTCTCTGACCCTTCGCCTTGCGGCTCCTTCGAGTCAAGGTCTAATGTAACCAGTAACTAGCCCACGGGAAGTTCCAAACTGATATGGCTCTTGCAAGTGTGGGTCTAAGCGTGTGCGCCGCAGCGTCGTCCCACTGGATCCCTTCGGGGCACTTTGAGCATAGACCTAAGGGGGCTCTCCACCGGATATTCGTCGTATTTGATTCTTGATGATCTCTCGTTTCTGCTCATGTCTTTCATGTCACGCGGCTAATGTATTCACCTGGAAGCTTCACACTGAGTAATTCATGCACGGTCTTGCTTTCTCTCCTTCTCTTTCTCAGTCTTTCCTTCGTTGCTGGAGGCTTTTAAGTTCCAGGTCAATTTTCGGTCAAGGGAGCGCCGATACGGCTTAGTGTGTGTGTGTGCATGAATCAATCCCCAATGAGTTCGTTTACTTCAATTTACCTTGTACAGTCATGCAGGGGGGGCAATGAACACCTGGGAAGAAAAGAGAGGAAGAGGACAGGTGTTCCCAGCTACGAACAAGCGTCCAGGGACACACAAGGGAGAAAGGGGGGGAACTTGAGTATTACATTCAGGAACACACCAAAAAGAGAGGAAAGGAAAAGAAGGTGTTCCCAGCTACGACACAAGCGTCCAAGAACACACCAAGAGGAAAGAAGGGTTCCCAGCTATGACGAAAGCATCCAGGGACACCCAAACAAGAAGGAGGGAAAGGAAAGGAAGGAGAAGAGAGAGAGAGAGAGAGAGAGAGAACGAAGACCTGTCCATTGCGTTGCGGCATGACTTTGAGACGCCGAAGGCACGTACCTGCACCAATTTTAAGCTTGGCCGCGCTTAAACTGTTGAACAAGAGTAGCTCACGGGAAGTTCCAAACTGATAAGCATGGATCTAAGTGTGTGTGTGTGTGTGTGCGCGCACGTGTATCTAGAGGTGGACCGGAGGTGCATTGGGGCACGTAGAACTCTCGTGATAGGGCTTGCTGACAGTTCTCACGCACGCAGTTCCAAGGTTATAATAGGTTTCCTGAAGGACTCAAGGACGCGGGAACCAACCACTAGAGTTATGATGTACCTTGACCATCCACTTAGTACAGCATCATTTTGGCAAATGCCGCCTTTACGTTTTGGCTCAAGAACTGTCACGGAAAACAGTGCGCGTCCATGGTTCTTGGTTTCAACTGAGACGAATGCCTACTTAAGAAACAAATTTTGTGTGGTAAGATTCTGCATTGGATTCAGGTTATGTAGGGCATCCTGAGTGCATCATGTTTCATCCTACCTGAACCTATACCAACAGATTGTATGTCCCCAACCCCAACCCCTTTCATTCCATGATATCGTCATAGATTGTTTTTTTCGAAACTCTCCATCTTACATGTTGAAATGTTTGCTGCCTCTTTTGTTTGTTTTGTTCTTGCTATCGGCCACTGGGCCTTCTGCAACTTTGATGTATTCCTTCCTGGGCCTTTCCTTGGAACCTTTGGCCTCCAGATTTGCCAGAAATGTGCTTTTTCTGAGTCACGGACTATTCTCACATATGTTTTCAGGGGTGGGTGTCTTGAAAACGAAGTAAATAGACTAGATAGCCGATTTCAGGACTGATACTCCTGAAAATAGAGCGGCTTCAACAAAGGGTGCAAACCCCCTAATACACTTGATGCCAAGAGGCTTCCGACAGGGGAAGGCCCCGCCCTCCAGGCACAAGCAAAGCACGCGCAAGTGTTTTCGGAAAATCAAGACGTTCATGTTCCAGTTTTGCGCTGTCACCATAAATTCGGAGCACTGATGCATGCGTGTGCACGGTTCATTCAAGACTGAAAAAGAAGTCCAACCTGACAGACTGCATTGCCGCAAGTAGTCTGCGTACTCCACGATTGCCGACACACTCGAGCAAAAGCAGCTTCGGAGAAGCGTTGGCTCAGGACATTGTGCTCACTGCAACAACCAATTGACCAATCCACTCTTGCATGCTAGCCATGGGGCAGCCTCCAGTTGTATTTTCAGCGCCCTCTGTACACAGGCAGGGCAAAGTGATGGGAAACACTAGGAGCTTTATATCTACAGCTGATTGAAACTGTATTCGCTCTTAGGCTCTTAGGCTTCACAAAGCTTCCTGTGAATGCAATTGCCATGGCCAGCATGCCAGCGGCGGAATCGTTACGGCAATCATGGTCTCTTCAGTCGTTTTGCTATGTCAGAATACTTTGAAATTCTGAAACTCATGAAAACTCCCCCGGTAAGACAAATCCATGTTAATTGAGTTGGATTCACACAAGGGATGCATTTGTCATGAGCTAGCTCAAGAATGACTGTCCTTTACAGCCACAGCAAAAGGCAAATGCTGCTTCAATCATGTCAATGCCTGATGTGAGCAGCAAGTGCATTTAGAGCTTCAACCTCACTTACGCGCAATGTCCTTCCATTCGCCGCAAGCTCTAAAAACGAACTTCGCGATCTGCAAATCTCCACACCTGTCCAGCCTGCCTAGGTAGGTGAGGCAACGTCAAATCCGCAAGAAATAAAGTTTTGAGGAATTGTTGGATCTATTGCATTTGTTGGGTCGCAGGACAGGGCAGTGAGTCAGGAAACCTGGATGGGTAGTGAGTCAGGAAATCTGGACAGGAAACAAGTCAGGTCACATCCAAGGGAAATGAGTCCGGCAAGTAGAAACAACTAGAACAGGTAGAATTGAACACTTGAAAACTGTCAGGGAAAACGGGTACGGAGTCCAGAGACGGAGAGGAGGACCCTTTTCAGAGGACAAAGGTGTAAGAAACCAGAAAAAAGGAAAGCCCCAAACCAAGTTCACACAAATGAATCCTAAAAAAGTGACGCCCCAAACCAAGTCCAAAGAACCCCCCAAGAAAAAGGAAAGCCCTAAACCAAGCCCACACAAACCCTAAAGAAGTCAAGCCCTAAAGATCCCTAAACCAAGCCGTGAGAAACCTTGAAGAAGTGCAGCCCAAGCCCAAAGAAACCCTAAAGAAGTGCAGTTCCTAACTAATGCGAACGAAACCCTGCTGCAATGACACCCTACTGTAAATAGAGCACAAGCAAAGTCTCAAGAATCGCAGCCCTAAACCAAGCCTAAACAAAAAAAGCAACTAAAGAAATGAAGCCCTAAGCCAAGCCAAAACAGACAAACCTTAAAGAAGTCAAGCCCTAAAGCAACCCCAAACAAAGAAACTCTAAAGAAGTCAAGCCCTAGAGCAAGCCCACCGAAACCATAAAGAAATGAAACCTTAAAGCAAGCCCTCAGAAACCCTAAAGAGGTGAAGCCCAAGCCCAAAGAAGCCCTACAGAAGTGAACGAGTGAACCGCCAAAAGAAACCCAAACAAGCCCTAAAGAAGTGCAGCCCTAAGCCAAGCCACACTAAAGAAGTGAAGCCCAAGCCCCCCAAAAAAAACCTAGAGAAGTGAAAATCAGAACTAATAATAAGTAAAGCACCAAAGCAAAGAAACCGTGAGGAAGTGAAGCTTGAAACCAAGTCTAAACATGACCTCAAGAAGTCAAGTCCTAAACCAAGCCCTAAGAAACCCTGAAGAAGTGAAGCCCCAAACCATGCCAAAAGAAACCCTAAAGAAGTGAAACCCCGAAGCAAAGGAAAATTTCGTTGGGCCTGCTACAAAAAACTTTCTTTGTGCTCCTTCTTGTTCCTCTTTACATCATTGATACAACGCAGCTTTCTCATCACCAAAGTACGGAGATGCCCTTTCGTCTACTCTACTATATGATAAACTTGTTGTGTCCTCCTACTCCTCCTCATCTGTATTTCTGTGCCCTTTCTTGATATTGATTGTCTCCTCGACATGTTTCCAGGTTTCCTGACTCTGTCTTCTCCCCCGGAGTTTTCCTCCCATCTCCCATCCATAATCAAGCTCAGCAGCTCCGCGCATGCTGCGATGGTGACCAGAGGCTGAGCAGCTCCCACCAGGCTCGAAACGCGGACGTGGTCCACCCGTGAAAAGCAGTCCAGGAGAAGTGCAAGGAAAGCTAGTCCAGCAGAAAGCATTCCGGACCGTCCTCTTCCAAATCCACCACTGTTGCACGCTTGGGGCCCCGAAGAGAAAGCTGCCCTCTGCCCTCTGCCTCTTCCACCTCGTCAAGGACAGCTGGCGATCTAGGTGCTTTCAAAGCTTCCCAGCAACTCTCCAGCTCTGCATGCCACTGCATTGCTATGGCATCCTCACTGCGAACCGAAGCCTTTCGCAACGCAAAGATCTCCCTGCACGGCGCAGCCGAACTGGTCGGCTCTGCTCGTCGTTCATCCTCTCCGTCGCCCGAGAGCCGAAACTCGCGCGTCGGACCGCGTGCGTCGTCCGTCGTCCGGGAGATCACGTAGTCCAAGCGCCGCGAGTCCGGCGACGGACCCGCTTGGACCGCGCCGGTCCGCGCCTCGCGGTCGGACCCGGTGGGACCGTCACCGTCAGTCCGCGCGCGCTGCAGAATCCGCGAGGCCTCCTGGGTGGACACCGCGAAGGACCAAGCGATCTCACGCAGGGAGACTTGTGAGCGGCGGCCTGTGCAGTGTGCAGCGGCCCTGGACTTTTAGGAGATTTCAATGGGGTGTAAACACGGTGTGCACAACCTAGAGAACCGATGTCTTGCACAAGATGGCACCAACAATGCGAGGCTGCTACCTACGTCAGTCATCTTCAATCTATATAATCTATATATCGGATCATGGGAACCAATGGAATTCAGTCCGCTCAAGTCAACGACTGCCGCACCTTCCAAAGAGCTCAGGACAGCCGCAACGACTGCACCATGGTCACATGTGTCGCTCATCTGCGAAAGCTGTGTGTGTTTTGGGCCTTCAGTTTCACCGGAAGTCTGGCTGGTCACGAGAGGACCCTGGCTTAGCACCATGGTAAGAGGATCTAAGAGGCAAGACTAACAATACCATACCAAAACAAGTAAGACCTAATTCAGGTTTGGGTCCTTGGTTTTCTAGAACCACATATATTGGGGCGACCTCAGGCCTTCGGCCTTCGACATGCCCTCCAAGCGACCCGTCCAGAATGGCACCTCGCGGGAAGCCCTTGCGGTCAAGTCCCATGGTGGCCAACCGGAACAGGTCGAAAAAGCATGAAATAGCATGAATATATGCTTTGTTACTATAATATGATTATAGACATTAATTACTATATTGAATATATTATATATATGTATATATGTGTCACATAGGCCATATATACCTGGAACCCATTTGACACCTGTTTTGATACGAAAAGATCATATTGTGGGTGGTTGGTGGTCCAAAATAGAGGTCATTCAGGTTCCAGGATATATTTGTATATAAAAATATATACCATATACAGTATTATGATAGAGTGTTCTTAATCCGGTTCCCGCACCTCGATTTGGCCTTCTAAGACTCCGTGACCGCCCCTCCGAGACTTTTCCGTGAAACCGCCTGGACATCCCGAAACGGCACCGTGAAAGCGTGGTATCGGGTGCAAGCAAGTGAGACGGAACAACACTCACCTCGGTCACGTGGAAGAAAAAGGCTCTCCAGAAAATCATATGGTCCTCTTAGCAGCGGTCTGTTCCGTTACAAACTATTGTTCAAGCTCAACTCGCCCACTTCTTCCACATCACCAGGTGGTTTGTCCACCATGTGCGCATGAATTCCGTGCCAAACTACAAAGGCGACTTGCTGCTGCGTACTTTCGAACGCCAGCAACTTGCAGCGTGCATGACGCACGGGTACCGTTAACAAAGTTTTCCCGTTGGCTGAGGCACTCAGCCTCTTGTCTTTGCAGCCAACTTGGGGCGTGTTTAAGAGTACCTCGATGGATGGATGGAGGATGCATCACAAGCGAGGTTCCAACGAAACATGCGTTTTACAGCAAACCGAGCTTGGTCTTTAATCTGGAGTTATCTTTCAACATGTTCAAATCTAAAAAAATTAACAAAACAAATCATGTCATAGCTGAGAAGTCTCCTCAGGCTCTTGCGCCACGCTGGCGATGATTTGTCGCTGCTTCTGCCAATCCTCACCTCAAGTAACCGGATGATTGCTGTTGCAGTATCAAGTCACATCCTCCTGTCAGGCAGCAGTGATTTCAAGCTGTTTTTTGAGCTGTTCAAAAGCTGCCTCTGGTCCAAACCACGCGCCCTCTTGTGGGAAAAAAAAAGACCCCCAAAAAGGATCACCACCTGCCCATCACCTGGAGCACTTGCCCACCCCACCGCCTTTGTGACCGACCTTTAGGTGGAAGCGAACACAACACGCACACGGCACACGGCACGTTCCTCTCAGGCTCCCGACCCATGAATCGGCCCTCCAACCATGAGCAAGCATACTCGATTTGCAGCTTGGCATCCACTTGACTGGGCCAGCGGAAGAATGGACATCCGGTGCCGGTGAACCGGACCCGGTTCCGGTGGGGCGAACCCGAGGTTTGGGTGCTGTCGTTGGATCGGATGGAGAAAGGCGAAGCCAAATGGGCCTGCTCAAAGGGCTGCTCTGCTCTCCAACCTAGAAGCAATGGCCTCCAACCCTAATAGCGATGGCCTGCAACCATTGTTTCTTAAGGGAAGCAGTCTGCCTTGGACTGTTCACTTTCCACGACGTGACCGGGTTACAAGGGCTAAAGAGCCTCTGTGCCCCACACCTACTGCAACGATGAGGGGCCAACACCCCTGCAAAGGCAAAATCTGAAACATCATCTTCTAACATCTTCCATATAACCAATCAACCAACTTCATCATACATCATCTTCATCATCTAATATACCCCTTTCAAATCCATTCTTCTCTAGCAATGCAACCAACCATCTGAAGCAAAGCGCCGGGCCTGGGGTCATGCTGCATCTTTTCCAGCACGTCTTCGACGTCCATGGAACTGGACCTGGCACTCTCCCAGTGAAAGCAACAGAAAAATCCTCACCTGAAGTGGTGGACCCTATGACAGCGAGTACACAAGCATCGAACAGCCTCTTAGAATAAATGGATGCAGTGCTATGTGGTATGCAAATGTTCCCCAGAGCTCGCTACTTTGCCCCACTCATATGAGTACTGTCCATTTGGGGGCTGAGTTGCATGAGTATGCAACGCTCCAACTGATGATGGTTGTAGATTGAAAAAAGGAGAAAAACATGAAAGAACTATGTATATTTATATATATATAGCAAATCAACGCCACACGGCAGCTGCGATTGAGGCTGCCGTAAAAACTTAAACACTCTGCGGCAGTCTGCGAAATTGAGGCTGCGGCTTGTCCATGTCAATGTGCCAAAAAGTGCAGCAGAGGCATGATAGTGCCACCGGCCTTGGCCACGCGTGGGGGTTGTGCCACTGGACTAGCCAATATAATCAATATATGACATTGGCTTCATGCCAATATGACAACTACCTGATAGAGTTGGTGGTCAGTGGAGGAAACTCTTCTGAGAAACATTCTCCTGGTGTGTTGCTAGCTGTACACGAGCTCGGTCGCTGGCACGATGGCGATGCCCAAGAACAGGATGCCGAGCCTCAGTTCATTTCTAGTCGACTTTACTATGCCCTCTCCCCAAGAGACCTAGCAGACCTAGCACCTCCGGTGTTGGGAGGCATGGGGAGAATCGTTTGTGAAGACCTTGTGGATACATTCAAAACGCTTTTAGAAAAAGACCTCCACCCCCCAAGGCACCCGAGCACTGACCTATCTGGGCACTTCTGTCCGTCCCGCCGGACAGCCGTCTGAGACACCGGACGCCTCGCCGGTGCTCATGATGCCACCGTTGTATGGGCCTCGGATCCACCGGACCCGGAGGCCATCGCTCGGACCGGACGCCGTCCTGAGCTCGCTGCAGAAGACACGATAGACTCCATCGCTACACTGACGGACTGGAATGGGCCTGCGCTGAAAAGCACAACATTTCATCATCGAAGCGCTTTCTTGAGGAAGGAAAGCATCTGTGCCGAATTCATCCGCATTCCGCAGCTAGTGACAGATTGTCCTTTCACGGATATCTCGCTTAGAGTATCAAAACTGGACGACAACTATGTGTGTATATATATATATATGTGGTATACATAAATTATATATATATATACAGTGTGTATATATGATTTTTAATATGTACACCGCATATTACTATATATATATATGTAATACATAATAATATACATACAAATTACATGAATGTGTTCATATCACAGCAAAATGACGACTTGAACCTTCCGTGAGTCTATGAGATATCGCAGATACCAATATTATACAAAGACAGAACATGTCCGGTTGGTATGACTTGTCTGTGAAAACATTACCTACATCTCTACAACCCTTTCCCCCTAGAATACAAAGGATCATAGTGGAATGCCAGAGGAGCGGAAGCTGTGGAAGCTCCTCCACTGGAAGAGCTTGAGCAGTGAGAAGGAGAGGTCAAGTGGTCAGAACCCGGAGAGAGTGTTGCTAACTCTTCGTCCTGCTGCAGTATGTCGCTTTCATCACGGAAAATGAGTACCGTTCTGATCTGCTTTGTTATGCTTGCCACAAAACCTGCAAAAAAAGTGGTTGCTTTTCAGACCTGTGTTGAACCGACTCCGTTGTCACAGCTTCACAAAACGCCAACAAAAAATGAGATCCACTGGGAAGCTGACTCCGACATTGCTGCGCGGTCGACGAACTTGAAGAATGGACCTTGCAGGAAACCCCTCCGACTCTGAGGGCTCCGACGCGGCCGGAGTGAGCGATTGGGCCGATGGTGGCTGAGGTCAGCCGGAGTCAGAACCCTGGATTTCAACACGCAGACGCCGACTCTCTAACATGGAAGCGGAGAAGGTCCTTCTCCACTTCCATGTTGGTGACGGAGGATAATTCCAAATCTCAGGTGTCAGTGAGTGACTCGGGAAACACTTGTACCTCTGACATTGGGTGTGGCCTGGTCCAGCTTTGACTTTCTGTTTCTACAGAAATGGTTGGAGGTTTCGAGTCGGACTCTCAATACACTCCTAGTTACTTCTAGTAGCAGAAAAAGAATGGAACATGTTCTGATGTTGGCACTACTGTGAGATACCGTGAGTATTATATACGGTAACAATCCACATTCTCCGTTGCCACGCTTTAACTGGTCCCAAAGGAGGGCGGAACTGGCTGCCACTTCAGTGATCCACACAGATCTGAGGGACAGACTCTGATAGAGCTGAGAGCTTGTGTCCGCTTGCAGAGCTTTCCTAGGTATGCCAACAAACGTGCGAAGCAAAACACTGTGTGTTCATTCTGCAACGCAAACGGGTGTTCTGCAAACGTGGCACGTGTCACACCTTCTTTGGCTTGACAGCGGTGAAAACTCGAGTCCGGCTGCAGCTGATCCGTCAATCTCCCGTCGTTTCGCAACGAGGGGATCAACAACGCTTGACTTGTGGCCCAAAAAGCGCATCTGGCCCTGAAAACCACAACCACAACAAAGCTAGATCGACTCTAGATGGGTGTGCATCAAATTTTGAAGGGCCTCTTTGTAACTCAAATTCTAAAAATTGAAACGTGAAACGCAGTGCACTAACACCCAGCATGACGAGCTCAAGAAGTTGCTTTTTTGACATACTCAACGTCAAATCGCATCATCCATACCATAGCTGCCTAGCCCTACGACCAGTACCTGGGAAAACGTCAAGAACCGTCCACCAAGCCCCTTGAGATGCGGACAAGAGGGAAATGAGACCCCAAGGTGAACGTTCATCGGTGGACTTGATATCCTGACAGTGCCAAGTGCAAAAAATAGTGCCTTTGTTTCTCCGAAGCGGAGCGGAGAAAGGGCCAAGTTGCCAAAGCCAGCCAACAAAATCAGGTTAACTGCAACGTCTCAGTCGCATTTTCTTGGATAAGGGCCGAGCATTCCAAGTGCCAACCACCTTGAAAACGGTGTTCACCACCACTGATCCATTGGAGAGAGAAGCCACCTCCGTAATGAGCCGCGGTTGAGTGATTGCATGAACGAGGATGAATGAGGTTTATACATACAGTGTATATATAACATGTAATGATCTTTGTGATTTTATAATCATCTTGTTGAGGTAGCAAGGCCGGCAACCGAGGTCCGGCAGCGAACGAAACACGGCGCACGAACGCGCGCCACCCGCAGCGCTTTTCAGCGCACAAGTCCCTCCCTTGAGCGGAAGGACACGGTCGGTCGAAACATGGAAAAACACTCTCAACCACTTCATGACTCCAATGCACAGCGTGCAATTGTCATGGGGGAGAAGCTATTGCGCCATAGCGCGTGGCATGAGCCTGCAGCCAATTTTGGATGGAGACCGTTAAGGTGTATCCTCCTGGCTGAGCTGGTGCCGTGACGTAGTCGGGAGGCAGAACTCGTCCACTGCAAAGTTCACAGTGGAAGTACTCATCCTGCATCCGGACATCCCTGCCCGCTAGACTGCTGCATTCTGCAGTCAAATGAAAGCGGCGGCCTCTCCTGCAAATCAGGACTCCGCGCTGCAAAGGGCACTCAGCTCGGTGGTTGTCCATCTCTCGGACACAGGCTCTCAAAAGCGCCGCACCCAGCGCAAGTAGCTGGTTGGACACGCAGCTTTCTTCCAGGATCAAATTGAGCGATCTCTGGAATTCATCCGCGGCTCTCTGCGCCTCCATGGCTTTCAGCTCCATGGTGTTCAGCTCACCTTGAAGCCTCTTGTTCTCGAGACGAAGGCGGTGAGGGACCAAGGCTTCTTCCTTTTGAACCCCGATCTCTGAGGTGGTGACCTGGGTTCGACCAACGCTCCAGCGACCGAGCAAAAACATGGTGCTCAGCAGCAAACAGATGGCGGTGGTGAAGATGAGCTCAAACATGCCAGTTCCCGTCTCCATGGTTTCTTCTTCAGTGGCAGCTGCCACTTGTGGTAAAAAGAAACACATCATGACCATGAAAAACTTCAGGGGGTTGCCAGTGACAATGGACATGAAGTGCCATGGCTCGACATGGCTCGGATCGGCCCGGGGGACATACGTGAGCACTCCGTTGGTGTGGGCCAAGTAGCCAGCCAGTTGGTGCTCAGTGTTCATCTCATAGTTCTCCTCGGGGATGTGACTGTCCAAAGGAAACTCATGCTTTCCAACTTCAACTTCACTTTCATGGCCAGGCGAAGGCGCCGGCATCAACTTCACTGGGCTGCTGGCGGTCGTGCTCTCCTGCAAGCTTGCTTGGAGCTCTTCTTTTGTTTTCTTCTTTGCAGCCTTGTAGTGAGGATCCCAGGTCAGCTTCAGCTGTCCATATCGAAGACGTTGAGCCAGAAGCGTTCTCGCGCTCTCCTTTGTGAGGCCATCAGCCATTTGGCGCTCCGAAGACATCCAGCGCAGGCTGCCGCCCAGAGACAAAAGGTGCTCCTTCGTGACCCGCACCTCCAAGGACACTCGTTTGTCCACAACTGAGCTGCCGACACCTTCTCGGTGAAATGAATTGTACAAAGCCTTGGCGTCGGTCACCATTGTGGGCTCCAGAGGACACGGAGCTTCCAACAACTCTTTCAGAGGTCGGCGAGGATCAAGGAGGTGGTTCCAGTAGGCGCACACATTCTCCAGGGCGTCACACGCTTGGCCTCCGACCTGAGCTTCTGCTCCCAAGGAGGAGCGAGCCACACGTGGAGTCTTAAGGCTCCTCCAGTCCAGCACGTGGTAGGCACCTTCGGGGCCGTTATGCTGCAACAACTCCTTGTTGATCATCAAGATGATGTAGCCAGCTTGTGAGCTGCCATCTGACCGTGTTGCGAAAGCAGCATCAAAGAAACACAGCACTCGCAGCTGGTTCAGTGAACCAAGATGTTCATAGCAAAGCCCAACATCGGAGTTGTCCTTGGCGAACTTGAGAAGGCGATTGCTGTCAGCCACAGTCTGCAAGGTGGCTCGTGTCACTTGGCCACTCAAGATAGAGGTGCTTCCTTGTAGGTGAGGACTGGATTGAGTGGCAGGCCACTGCAAAGAGCCCAGCAGACCACGGAGTTGGGTCATCTCGCTCTCACTGAGAGATTCTGTGAGGTCTCTCTTCTTGTCATAGGCGATGGGCTTAACCTTCTTCATGTAGGCCGTTTGGTCCAGGACATGGCCTCCATTGGAGCTCGGCTTGATGTCACAGCCACAGTAGGTCAGGGCATCGTGACCTTCATCGGTCTTCCACTCACGGAAGGTGAAGGTGTTCTTGAGCTTTGCAATGGTGTCCAGGTAGCACTTGGAGTCGGAGGATCCACATCCCAACATATCATCAACATGCATGATGATCATGCCACACACGCCAAAGCTTCCCAGAAGGTGAGGTGAGGTTGCATCGCAGTCAAAGTCCGGGTTAAGGTCACCTTCGCAAATCAGGAAGCAGCAAGGATCCAGTGGGTGCTGTCTCAGGCCCATGGCACGCAGCTTCTCCACAGCAGCCAGATACCATGCTCGAGGAGCGTCGATCTGGCCATAGCAAGGCTTCAACAGAAGCATCCTGGTCTCAGGACCAGCGCCCAACAACTGGAGACATTCAGCAGGAAGTTGGACCCACAGCTTGCGTGCTTGAGGTTTTCCTTGCAAGAAGGCGGTGGAGATATCTGAAGTCCAAACCCCCCAGGACATAGTGGCGGCTAGACTCAGCAAGACGGACCGGGACAGCCTCGTGGTTGTTGGGGATGAAGTCGGGACTGTTCCATCCCAGGCGTCCGGATCTTGGAATCCGCGCACGATGAGGCGTGCCTTTGCCCGTGGGGACCCGTCGGGGTGCTTGGACCATTTCAGCAACATTCTGCTGGTCAGTGTTCTTGAGGGCTGAGCTTCTCGGCTTGTTTCGAAGGCCCAGACATTGGTCGAAGAAGGACTGAAGTTCTTTCACCTTCGCAGCTTTGAACATGGCACGTTCGTCGGGCGTCATTGTCCGCTCGGACAAGGTGTTGGCACTCTTGTTCATCTTCTTGTGGTCCTTGGTGTGCTTTTGCTTGACCATCTTTCCTACTTGTCGTGCTCCATGAAGTGGTGCCTTGGCATACATGGCATACTCCTTGCGAACGGAGCCCTTGATCTGGAAGATCGTTGCGCCAGTCCATGAGGTGGTGCAAGGTGGCTTGGTGCATGTGCCATCATCGGTGGTTTGTGAGCATCGGCCATTGTTCTCATAAATCACTGTCACCCGAACATTGTCCAGATCGTGTACAGCGAAGGGTGCATCATCAGGCAGCTGCTGCAGGCTCATCTTGTGCCTCCGTGGAACACAGTGGTGGCGTATCAAACATCCAGCACGGACTTCCCAGTAGTCACGCTCCCTTTTCTCAAGCTCAAAGTAGCCATTGCGGAAATACCATCCGCTGGGCAAGGCATTGGTGTCAATGGAGGTCACCTGAAATGCCTGAGACATGAGCGCTTGTTCTTCTGCCTCTCCTGGTTGTGGTGGAGCTGGCGGAGGTGCAGCTGGTGCCTTTGGGATAGCCTCAGGGCTAGGCGCTGCACTGGGTTCTCGTGATCCATAAGGTGTGTCCGTCACTCGCCGGTTGCGAATGGGACCAAAGGAAATGGTCTCCTGCAAATTGAAGCGAGTTCGTCGCTGCTGGAAGGTCTCTGTCTCGATGTCATGAGGTTGATACAGCGAGGCAGTTGCAGGATCCAAGGCCATCGGCGACTCAGGGGGCAGATGAAGATCTCCATGAGGAGTGGGAATCGCAGGCTCTTCACTGGGTTCCGCAGCAGTGGCTGCTTGGCGGTCGTGATCGCGAGTGTCTGGACACTGGAGACTGTGGTGGACTCTGAGGCACTGGCACTTGTGCCACATCAGCTGGTTGTGGTGCATCAGGTGGTGCTCGTGGTGATGTGGGTGCATGTCCAGAGTGTGCCGGTGAGGTCGGCGTGTAGTCGCCACCATCGTCATCAGCCAGGGTGTCCGGCTGTGCTGGTGCTGCAGGTGGTTCAAGTCGGAGTCGATGTCGTGGTGGCTCATCAGGGTCACCATCATGTTCATCAAAAGAGCCATCGGCCTCATCCTTCATTTCATCTTCATCAACATCATCTAACTGCTGTCGGTTGACGCGTCGAAGGTCAAAGTACCTGGTGACGCCGCGAGACTTCAGCTGTCGAACCTGGTTCGTGGCAGTCTGTAGGTCGTCCAACAGATGTTGAGGTCCAAGGATGTCGGCTCGAACATGATGTGGTGCTGCTCGAATGAGTTGAGTCTTGTAAGCCAACCAGTAAAGCTTGACCCGTTGGACCTTGTCATTGGTCTCCTCCTCCCTCAACACCACATAGGCGGGACCAAGCCAGCGAATCTTGTTGAGCAGACCTTGGCGCGCATCTCTCCAGAACCAGACACGTTCACCAACTTTGAACTCTCGATTCTGGCCTTGGTAGCGACGGCCAAGAGCACGGCGTAGCTTGTCATCAGCGTCAGCTGTGGTCAAAGCTACCTTGGCGGCTGTTCTGCGCTCCAGGATGTGCTCGAAGGTCCGGTTGTTGCCAGCCAGTTGAGATGGATTCAAGTTGGAACTCAGGAGATGTGCTGCTTCAGGTTGATAGCCAAGGACCCATTGGCTTGGTGAGAAGCCTGCCACAGTAGGAGTGGCATTCTGTTGTGGGATGACATAGGTCAACGCTTCACGGATGCCGCTGCGATCATGAAGTTTGCGGTCATCCAGGTAGATCTCACATGCTTTTCTGATGACGGCGTGTCGCCGTTCCACCAGAGCTAGCCGTTCATGAGCTTCCCCAGGTGCAACTTGGTGGTCTATGCCATGAGCACTAGTCCAGTTGTCGAAGATGCCACTCAGCCAGGGTCGTCCTTCATCAGTGATGAGCTGTCGGGGTGCACCAAAATGTCGCAACCACATCTTTTCCAGGGCCTGGATGTAGGACTCAGAGGTCTCATCGGTGAGAAGGTAGCAGGCCATGTATCTGGTGCCAACATCGACAAGGCTCATGATGGAGAACTTGGTGTCCTGGCGCTTGATGTAAAACACATCAGCTTGGAGAGCATCGTTGAACTCTCTGGTGGTGGGCATAGTTGAAGGAGCACTCTGGTTGGGCTTTCGATGCTTGAGGCAGGCCACGCACTTGTAGGCTCGAGCAGCATTGATCACTGCTTCTGGGGCACCACGGGCGGCAAGCAGATCACCCAGGGCATCAGGTGTTGGATGACCCAGATTGCGATGAAGTCGTTGCACGACTCGAAGGGCATCTTGCCGATGTTCCACGTGGAGCTTAGACAAGTGTCCAAGTGGCTTGCCCATGTTCTCATCATCCACCGTGTACGCCCATTCCCAGGCGTGAGGAGCTTCGGGAACCATCAAGGCTGCTGCAAGCGTCGAGGCGAAACCGGGCTGGTAGTTCTCGAGGTACGACGTTCGAGGACCGAGGCCAGTTGCATGGCCTTCCAGTGGACAATGCTCATGGTCATGAGGACACTGCAGCGTGAAGGCCTCAGCGATGGCTTTCTTCGTAGTTTGAAACCTGGTGCCCTTTTGTACTGGCTTCCAAATGCCATCGACATCCAAACACATAGCTCCATAACAGCACTGGTCGAAACTGACTGCGAAGCCAGGTAGATCACGCAAAGCACCAGTTTTCCAGCTCAGGGCATGTCGAGGTTGTTCAACAGTGGCGTGTCGCCCATTCTTGACCTGAGTAAGGTAACTTCGACGAACGAAGCGAAGGCGCCGTCGATGGTGG
Source organism: Durusdinium trenchii (assembly GCA_963970005.1). Lineage (NCBI taxonomy): Eukaryota > Dinophyceae > Suessiales > Symbiodiniaceae > Durusdinium > Durusdinium trenchii. The sequence continues at coordinate 156,032 of CAXAMN010022862.1, read as the reverse complement.
TGATCTCGACGTGCTTGTAGTGCTTCTTGTTGCGCAGGTGTTCGGCAGGCCAGTGTCTGCATGCGAGACCAGAGGCGACATTCAGGAGCCATCAACAATTCGTCAGGTTGTTCTTCATCAAGTAGGGCCAGGAATTGCTGTTGGTGCTTGATCAAGTTGAAGTCCCAGCCATTGTCAAGGCTGAAGGTTTCCACTCTCATGCCCAAGGATTCGGCGATGGAGGAAGTGCGGGCTTTACCAGTGTACACTTCCCAAAGTACTCGCCGTTGATCTTGTGGTTCATGAAGGGACTGCGTGATGAGGTTCTCAGCCTCGGTGACTCGGGCGGTCAGTGCAAGCTCCATGGTGCGAAGAGCATGGCGAGGCAATCGGCTGGCGTCCAGCTCATCCTTGAGTTCATACTCCTCGGCCGTGAACACATGCTCGGCAGCATTGAAGTCAGGCAGATAGAGAGCACTGCCAGGCACTTCCTCAGCGATGTGAAGGGCAAAGAGGCCCTTGGTTGGGTCTGTCTGCCATTCCATGCCCTCAGTGAGCGACATCAGGTATTCGCCATGTCTGCCAACCAGAACCGGCTGCCAGGGCGAAGTGCCAAAGCGAAGCATGCGACCACTGAAGTCAATGCTCATTTGGAGAGCTTCGATGACTGGGCGACCCATCAACATAGGCATGTTGCCCGGTACCAAGTAGCACTGGATTGTGCCCAGCTGACCATCCACCGTCACAGGCAGGTCGACCGTCCATCGAGCTTGGGCTGACGCATCACCTCCAAACTGAAAGCGACGCTCGCATCGAGCAAAGCGAATCTGGTTCACAGGATAGCCCAGCTCTTCCAAATGCTTGACGTAGCGCACGAAGGGGCCATAGCCGCTCAAGAATGCAGAAGCTCCAGGGTCCAGCATGGTGGCGTCAACACGTTCAGCTCCATACTCATCTTGGAAAAGGACGAGAGCTTCTTCAGACTTCAAAGCCATACCCTCAGTAGAGCCAGGTGCAGGTCTCTTGTTTGAGGAGGTCGGTGAAGAAGACTTCGCATTTTGAGGACAGTTTGCAGCCCAGTGGCCAGGTTGGCCGCACCTCAAGCAGTTGGTGGCCTTTGCACGTCCACGAGGATCAGCATCTTTGGCCGCAGTGTAGGGATAGCGGACCACATTCTGACCCTTTCCTTTCTTTGACTTGCCCTTGCTTTTGTTCTTGCCCTTTCCTTTGGAACCACTTGGGACAGGACCAGCACCGATGGGGACCGTGGTCTGGTTGTCAGTCAGCGCCACGACAGGCATGAAGCCTCGAGCCATCTTCAACTGTTGAAATCGTTGTCGGGCGTCCAAGTACGTGGCATAGGCATGGTCGTAGGTGCTGGCAAGTTCAGCTGGCTCATCATCCAATGGGGTTGACTCGTCATAGTCATGTTCTTCAAGTTCCCCATAGTAGCCAGCGTTGACATCGAATTCGGGGTCGTCCCCATAGTCTTCATAGTCAGGCTCAGGTGCCCAATCATCCTCACCCCAGTAGCCCTCCTCATAGGCGTCCCAGGCTTCAGGATCCTCCTCCATGGCCGCATAGCCGCGACCCTTCCAGCGAGGAAAACGCTTGTCCTTCTCTGGTGCCCAGCCTCCAGCTTTGTAGTCCTGACCGAAGAGCAGGTAGATGGCCTCTATGACGTTGTTCTTCTCAAGGGTTGGTGCCTTCAGGGTCACCAGCTGGCGCTGTTCACGAGATAGGCCAGCTCGTCTCAAGAGATGCCACCCTTGGACTGCAGCGGGCAAAGTCACCTTACGTCGGTTCAGGCGTCTGTAGGCCTCATCGTAGTCGGTGACATAGGCCAAAAGACTCTGCTGGGGCTTTCGCTGGAGTGTCACGAAGTAGAACTCGAAGTCGTTGGGGAGGGTGACACTGTCATCATACTCATAGTTCTGATCCAGCTTGGCGAGGATCTTGGAGAAGGAGTCCTCTTTCTCAGCGTCTTCAACTGAGAAATCCTCAAAGAGGCGCCAGGTCACGCCTTGAAAGCTTCCGAGGATGTTGAGGATGGACTCACCTGTCCGCTTGCTGAGCTGCATCTTCTTGCGGTACAAGCTCAGCCTCTTGCGATACTCTCGGTAGTCGCTTGGTTGGCCTGAGAAGACCGGGACATAGGAGTCGCGCAGGTTGTAGAGCTCGGAGGTCTCTTTCACTTCTGCTGCCTGCGTCGGCATTCTTCTTCAAGTAGGTGGTCGTTGACCGAAAGCGCTCAACAAACGGGGCAATGAAGAGCTCGGCAACGTGTTGGTGACGCGGGACTTCCGCAGAACCCCGTTGACCTCAAAGCGTAGATCGCAGAGCCCCGGAGGGCTCCGCTACCAATGTTGAGGTAGCAAGGCCGGCAACCGAGGTCCGGCAGCGAACGAAACACGGCGCACGAACGCGCGCCACCCGCAGCGCTTTTCAGCGCACAAGTCCCTACCTTGAGCGGAAGGACACGGTCGGTCGAAACATGGAAAAACACTCTCAACCACTTCATGACTCCAATGCACAGCGTGCAATTGTCACATCTATAAATGGACAAGCAGCTCAGCACCATTTGCGTTTGAAGCCAATAACTGAGGTGGAAAAATGAAGCAACCTCCAAGAGAGACCGTGCCTGAATCCGTGTAGGATCAGCGTTCAAAATCTTGCCCATCTCGTAGACATAGCCTTGGTACTCCGCGCTCCAAACTCTTCTGAAGCCTGTATCCGTATCCATTGTTTCTGGAACCAACCGCGGAAAGCCTGATGGGAAACCCCGATGCGAACCCTTGCAATGGGTGACGCACGAACTGAAAAGATTCCACCCAACCTTACATGACATGTACAGAATCCACCACATTGCCGCATTGCCTCTGTAATTTTGGCGTTCGAGACTGAGCTTGGGTGTAGGTGTAGGAACTCGAACATCTGATCTGAATGCTGATTTGTTCGATCTTCGCTCACTGACACCCAAAAGGTCAAGAATTTGACAGAAAGTGATGCAGGGTGTCTCCGCTGTACCTCTGACATACTGTGCTCCGCTGTAAGTACGAGGCAAATCCGAATCTAGCCTCATCCCAAACCACATGCAAACCTCAGCAAACCACCTTCCACGTCCAAAACGCCACCTAGAAACGATAAATGAAGTAGCGCTGCTCCGCGTCGTCCGAGCTCCGAGAGGCAATCGAGGTGCCACCTGAGGACGGGCCCGACAGTGACTTGGTCGCTCCAAACGACAAAAGGGAACCCCTTTGAGGATCGTCCGCGCGGACGCTGCCGCCGGGCTGAACTGTTTGGGCACCGCTTGAGACGTCCACTCCAACTCCCCGAAATTGCCACGCGCGGCCACGGCCGAGAGCGCCGCATCCCACAGCCGAGGGCACGTCCGTTTTTCCCACCGTACTGTTTGGCAGCGCGAGGCTTGGCCTGTGGCCGCCAAGATCCCTTCAAACAATTCCTGCCATGCCGTCCCCGGCGGAAAATGCCGGCATGGCCCCTGTGATCAACACGATGGATGTCTTCGACCATCCTGAATTGAATTTGTTTGGAAATGGGTTCAATGTTCTCTTGAACAATCCGAGATTTGTTGACAAGTGCTTGAGTTTTGATAAGTACGAGATTTGATCTCAGGACACAGCCGCTGTTGCCACGCAAACACCCTGAAGCTCCGACGGCAGGTCCACTGTGTCCCATGTCAAGCTCTCAGTGTCATATCGATCGACGTGAGCCATCTCAGCTTCATAGCCACCGAAGACGTAGACCTTGATGCAGACTGGGCGCCCCGATGGATGGAGTGGCCGGCTAAAGTTACTCGACTCAGCTGGAATCATCAAACATCCCAACACCATTCCTCTTCTTCCGTTGGACTCCCCAGCATTAAGTATAGAAATATGAAAGATCATATCCCATGGCCCAAAAGAATATCCAGATCCACGTACAAGGTTTGCAACAAGTTGCCACATCCTCACACCAAAAACACCCACCCAGCTTGAAGAACACCCTAAAACTGGGCTTTCCGTCATCAGACCATCCTGAAAACACCGTGTTTTACCACCGACCTGGTCTGGCCCATCCACCGGAGGCCCGCGCCTTCCCGGCCACGGCCGCCGCGGCGCAGCCGTGCCGCGCGAGGCGCGGCGGCGCCGGCAGCGCGGCCCAGAAGTCCCAGCGGTGGCTGAGACACTCGGGCTCCGGAGGAGACACGGCGTCCGCCAAGAGATGGCCCCTGGGAGAGGGGGGGACCGGACCGGCGCACTGGCGGAGGCCAGGAAAACGAGAGTCGTAGGGTGGTGAGAGTGAGAGGGACTGAGACAGGGCATGTCCGTGGTGGCGACTGGATGGGGAACTGACCAAAAAGGCAGCTTCCAGCTTCAAATGTTCAAAGAAGGAGTGTGAAAGGAGCTCCAAATGTCTCAAGTTTACTTAAAGCATAAAACATCCTAAAACAAACCTGCGGGTGCTTGGATGTGACATTGATGTATTGCCATGTTGTTACAGTATTTCTTTGTTCAATCTGTTTGGATTCACAATTGGTTGTGGTGACAGCCATCTGTATCACAGCCATCACTGAGGCGACTGGAAGAGGGTCCAGGCCTTGCAACTGCAGAGCCACCAAAGAGGACCAAGCAGTCAGAGGTGCTCGTGGCGGTTCCACTGTGCCGAGGACCCAAGAGGGATGGCCCAGTACCTTGAAGCCAGAAATGGTCAGCGGGTCACCAACAACGACCAGAACTGGTCAAGAATGGATCCTTCGACCTATCGAGTATACTGTATGCCATTACCAGGGCCCAATAAAAAGATGCTTCGTGAAGGCCGACATCTCAAAAATATGCAAACATCGTGATGTAATAGCATAAGTATGCAATAAGTATAATACATACATATGCGGCATATGCATATATACATCTTTTGCCAACCTTCGGGAACGAATAGACTTCGGGGTTGGTCGCCAGGCCAACACTTGTTGCGGAGTGGCGGCTGCGTGCCCATCCAACAAGGGCTTCGTTCCAAGTGTCTGAAGAAAGCCAAAGAGGACTAGGGATACTAAGTGAAGTTCGGATAGTTCAGCCACCGTTCAGCCCAATGGACCATGCACTGAAAAATCTGAAAAAGAAAGCGGCCCAGTCACGCCAGGCTTTGCTCCAAACATCCAGAGACTCCACATCCGCACAGGCTTCCCCAAGTCGGTCGGTGCCACCTCAGCGGGTTTTGCGCGATGAGCATCCCCAATCGGTCGGAAGTAGAGGTCGAAAGACCTGAACTAGGACCCTGTAGTGGTACATATGGGATGGGCGACAAAAGGATCAAAAGGGCTGTTAGGACCTCTCCTGGTTCCGGTTCCGGTGTCGTCCATGCGCAGAAGCCCTAGGGATGGTGGATCCACTTCGAAGACGAAGTAAGAAAAGAACGAGGAGACAGGAGACGGAGCATCATGTTTCAGGCGCAGTCCAAACGAACTTCCATGAGGTGGTTCGCTTTTTTCAAGGACTTCACGTTGAAGCGTGTTCGGGCTGAAGGTGATTTCTTCAGTCAAAGTCCACTCGCAATGGATCAATGGCCAACATCTGAATGCTGATCTTTTTACTAGGCCTCCCTGGCCCCACTCAATCCCCCTTTGGCGCCACCCAACTCCTCCGTGGCCATGCGACCCAGGAGGAAGACCACCGAGCCCTTGGCCACCGCGGCCGCGTCGCAGCGCGGCGACGCCAGCGGCGGCAGCGCCTCCCAGCGCGCGCGGTGGAGGTCGAAGCGGTCCGTGGCCGCGGAGCAGCCACGGCGCCCTGGGCGAAGAGGTAAAGGGTCGGCCAGAATAGAGGTCTTGCAGGCCATGCCCGTAGACAAGAGACTAGATGGAATGCTTGGAGAATTCGAGGTTGCGCATCGTCAAACACTCCGACCGAAAGCGAAACACTTGGCATTTTGCAGCAGAGGCGCCAATGCCTCCCAGGGCATACACTGCTGAGCCTGGCAGATATTCACCGATACAAACAAGGACACTACTAGGTGGAGGCCATCGCTACTAGGTTGGAGGCCATCGCCATTAAGTTGGAGGCCCTTGCTACTTATTCAAAGAAGACAGCCCTCCCAGCCCTCCCAGCCTGCTGCTGTCAGGGCAAAGCGTGTGGTTTCCTCACCCGGACGAGATGGCAAGCGCCGCCACTGTCCGTGCGCTGGCTGCCAACAATGGAATGACCTGAGCAGCACAGGCCACACCAAGCCCCATGTGTCAAAAAGTGTGCGTCAAAAAGTGTAGATTTTGGGGCCCTTGTGGGTTCTCAGTCTCCATCAATGAAGGTTCTCAGTCTCTTCACCTCATCTGTTTCATTGTTCCTTTGCATGATTGAAGGTACCCTTTCTTGTTGAGCCACACACACTCACCCCATCCAGACCTCCAAACGCGGCCCATCCGGACTCGCTATTCTCCGTTCTTCGTTCCTCCGGGTCACGAGCGCCACTCAATCCCAGCTTTGACAGGATCCTCACCAGACATCAGGACGTACAAGTTGCCAGCTCTTGAAGCAACTGCATAGTAGGGATCCAAGTGCTTCAACAAGGGCACCTGGCGAGGCCGGCACGCATCCTAGGCACGCATCGGCCCTGTCTGTATTGTTGTCAGGCAAAAATGTAAGAGACACTTGAATTTTAAACATTGATTAATAATTGTGACATAATATGGCTCAACATGGCTCAACTCTATGAGTGTTGGGCTATCGGCTTATCCATTAGCCTCGGCCCTCTCACATGGTACCTACTTTTGCTCTGCCTCATTCGTTCTTTTCTGATACTCCTCGGCACCTTCTCGAAGCGGCTGCTGGATGGGCAGAAGATGGACAAAGCTTCAGGGCGGCCGTTCCACGCGCTCAACACATAGATCTTTGAGCACCAAAGCAGGCCAGGCAAGGTCTGCTGGATGGTCCTCAGCCCAGCTGTTCCCAGGCTTCTGGTCATGTGTAAATGAACACCAAATGGAAAGGTTCAAACCAACGACAGCGGTCGTTCATGCTGGTTTGTCTAGGTGTATTTCAGAAAGTATTCCCCCATGAGAAGTCTAGAAGATGTAGTCTGATGCATGTGAAGGCCACCATGCACGGGGGTCCGGATCAATATCGCAATGTGGGCATGCTGCAACAAATTCGATGGACTTTGCAAGTTTGCCTCTGGACATCTCTGGAAATGGGCACTGCCTCAGTACCCAACCAAAGTGTCCGGTTGCTTCGTGTTGCTTGGGTACAGCATGAGGTTCGTGGCTCTTGAACCTCACACAAAATCACACAAATATCCCACAAATCCACAGCCACCGGCCAGCTTGGCCAACTGCTGTTCCCGTTGCTGTCCTCCCCCGAACCTTGGCCGTGCTTCTGCGCCACGGAGCGCGAGGCCGCACGGAAGCTGCGGCTTCCCACGAAGCCGACGGCCTGGGAAATCTGTCGCGACACACCCGGCAGCTCCACGACGCAGAGCGGGATCTCCTGAGACACGGACGGCCCCCGGACGGCCCAAGAGGGGCGACGCGTTCGCGTTCGCGCTCGGCGAGGTGGGTGGGTTGACGGCACCATGGGAGGAGGTCCAACGCCGTAGTCATGTAATGATGAGCCAAACATCACAATTGGAAGTGGATGGCATCAACCCCTGTTCGTACAGGAAAGGCGTCTTCCAACAAAAATAATGCCATCATCCATCCACTTCTCTATGTTAGTGAGTTGGAGGGGAAAAAAAAGAAAGTCCAGCCGGCGATTATAAGAAAGGTCTGAAAAGATACGAACGTCCGTTAGCAGCGACTTTGCTCCAAGCATCAGCCAAGCGAGCTCTCATCTCAGGCGAGATGGTCCGGTTCACCAGGCTGCGCAAGAGTCTCAAGTCCACCTTGCTAGGCGTCTTCCAGCTCACTTCTGGTATGTGAAAGTCCAGCGCCCTTTCCAAGCTGATGCTCGATGGCAACGCCGGAAGTCCCAGAAATAATCGAAGCGCACCATGTGACAAAGTGGGATCCAAACATATCAAAGCATCCAAGTATTGCTGAAACTCCCTCTGCCTTTCTGCGATGAATCGGTCATCTTCCTTCCCAAAGATCCACTTTCCCAAGCCATAAGCCCTGCGGCTCGGCAGGCCAGGAAACCGGCCCGTGCCATCGGCAAAGAGGCTCGAGGACCGGAGCAGCTGGTGCAGCTGAAAGAGATCACGGAAGCGCCGATCCACCTGCCATCGCTCCTCCCCGAAGCGCAACTCCTCGTCTCCGTTTCCACCAAGGGTGGTGGCCAAAACGAGCCACCGCCGGGCGAGCATGTTCCCCCCCCAAAACGAACGAAAGAGGGGCCTGTCTAAGAGGGCCCATCTAACCGTTCAGCTGGAGTTCCACCCTGCAACACAGTGCTCCGAAAGAAAAGGATCGAACCGTCGGTGCTCCGAAGCTCCGTGCTCGCGCGGATCGCGGTCGTCTCCCTTCGAAAACCCGAAAAAGCTGATGCGTTTCGGACGATGCAATGCAAGTCTCGATGCAATACTTCACATGGGTCGACTCTTGACGTATGCTTACAATCTCAGCCCTGTAGCTCTCGCGATCGAAGGCGGCGTAGCCACCGCTGGAAGCCGCCATGCCATGTGTTTCAGGGACTGCAAGGTGTTTCACATGGACCGCCGACGTTGGCGTGAGCACGTTGGTCAGTGAGTGTGCTTTGAGTGACCAAAAAAAACGGATGGTGCGAATCGGAGGGATTCTGCTAGGCTTGGACGACTGGGAGTGGAGCTGTTCACTCCAAACCAACGGAGTTCCAACCATTCAGAAAGAGTCTCTAGTCTTTTGCTTCTTGGCATGCGCCTTCCTGGAAAGCTTCTAGCTCGCTGTCATTTTTGTGAGTCTAAATGATTATTGCGAGTCACACTTGGCTAGATGGCTACTGTAGGTGTCCATGTTGAACCTCATGCTGTATTGAGCCTGAATGACGAGCAGGGATCAAAGGTACCTTGGGGTCTCTCAGGACAACAGGACTTACGCTCTCGACTCACTAGGTCCAGCGCTGCTTGCGTAGGGGTCTGTCATGCGAATAGGCAGCATGTAGTCCTGGACTTCAGCACACGGCTGAGCTGAGAGGCCGAGCTGAAATTGAACAGCCTACGGCTCTACATCAAAACTGACCAGGTTGCAGTGTTTTAAAAGATCACCCCAGCCCGTCCACAGTGTCCAATGCATGGAACGCCATGGTGTCTCGTATGCCTTGGGTGCACAAGTCGGACGTCAGAACATCCAAATGAACTCTGGGAGGGTCCAGACCCCTGCTATGGAGGGTCTGCTCCCTGCTAGGGAGGGGTGCAAGGATCGTGTGGGTGTATTCTCAAATCATGCTCACCCACCCTCCCACCATGGGGTTCTGTGGTCTTTGACCCACCTGCACCTGCACCGGAACACAAAAGGCCGCTCCGAGGCCCCGAACACTTGCCAGCCACTGGCACTTTCGTGCGCGGACAATGCTCCACACACGCACCGTCCACCTGACCGTCCCGCCCGCGCGTGGCGCGACGCGGCGGTGACCATCGATCAGTGGCACGGCCGGCGGATCGGCCGAGGCCGGAACCAGCACCAGTGGCACTTGACAGGATGGCCGGACAATGACCATGCCCACCTGAGCGATCGCCGATGTTCGGCCGATGTTCGCATCTCTGGCCGGATGGGGTCCGTCGTGGCCGGTCGTCTGAAAAGTCTCTTTTTGGACCGGATGTGTTGAGTCATTGCAACTGCCAACGGCCCGGGCATCATAGAGCCGGCCAACATGGTTGGCACAAACCTCGAGCAAGCACCATGGTGTCGGCCAGGCGTTGAAAGAATGTGAAATGGAACACTCAATCTGCCAGCTCTCCAAAAAAAAGGGCCGCGCACACGTGATGCTTCCGCGTTCTGATGCTAAACAATGAGCGAAGGCTGACTTAGGAGCCGATGTTACTAGCAGCGACTCAAAGAGTCGCAGGTTCGCAGCGACTCACCTGCTCTCCGTCAGCTCCATGGGGATTCGGCCGAAACAGCACTGCTTGGGTGGTTGGGTGGTTGCTGCCTGTGCTGCTGGGGTTCTGGGCGGCCCGGCCCGGTAAATGCCCGTGGAAATCGAGGTCATTCCTGTAGGGCCACTGTAGGACAGTGCACAAGCAGGGTCCATGCTCCGCTCCCCTTGTTTAAGGGAAGTTGGAAAAGCTTCATCTTTTTGGATGAGATTGGGTAGCATAGAACACCCACACCCACCCACACATCCCGCAATGCCACACTGCCAGCACCCATCTCTTGGTTCGGCTCAACTCTGCCTCCCCAACTTCCCTTTTCCATCAACCCCCATTCATCCCACCAGTTCGCTATACTCGTATTCCCCTCCCCTCCCCCCACTGGCCCCACCCACTGGCCCCACCCGACCCCCGTCTTCCCAACCGGCTCCTTCGTAGGTGACCTGATCTCGATTCTCGGAGACCGTCTGGCTGAGCGGCTCGCTGAAGGGGTTCAGGATCGTGGGGCCTCCGGGACGGCCCCAGCGAGGCGAGAGAGGCGAGGCGGCAGCGGAGTGAAGCGAAGCGGTGGGAAAAGCGGTGGAAGTGCGTGCCAAACGGTTTCGAAGCCCCTCTTGCTTGGTGACGATGTTTTGGGGTGGTCAGGTGCAAAGAGAGTAACTGCACTGCCTATGAGATCAAAGTTGCAAAGCTGGTCATAGGGCAAGAAGTGCACGGAATCCTGGAAAGCAAGTGCTCGGAATCCACAGTCCGTTTCTCATGTTTCTCATGTTCCCCTGCCAAGGCCGGGATGGATGGCGACTTCCAAGCGAAGTAGCCGCAGATTCAATTCAGCCTGATTTTCAAGCAAATTGACACAAGTTCCGGTGAGTCATTGCGTGTCAGTGAAAACCACACCTCACTGCCACTCACTGCAAGCCTTGCCTTTTTGTGGCGAGCAACACGCTACGACAGGCTGCAACAGGACCCCTGGCCTTTGGACACGAAAGCAGGCAAAAGACCCACGTCTTTGCTGTAGTTTGGATACCCAGCAGGCCCAGCAGTCCTCATTCTGCAGGTTGAAGCCCAGGACCATCATCGGGAAAATCTCGTCCACGCGAGCATCACAACCACACCTCGCACTCGCTGCGAATTGTGCACGGAAGTGCCGGTAGCAGCTGCGAAGTGCTGGGAGGACCAAAGGACGGCAATCCCGGTTGATCCCAGGCAGCCCACAAGTACTGAGGAACCACTGGTCTTAAGTGGTTTAAGTCTTTGGATCCACTGGTTACCTACTGTAGTGGTGGCTGGATCCAGTGGGAACGGAATCTCTTGGAGGATCTGTGTGGTTTTTCTGAAGCTTCGGGTGGGGGAGGGTTGCACCCGCCTTCGAGAGGCACCCGAACCTGGTTCCGTGCACACGCACCTCCAAAGTTCCGACCAAACACAGGAATTATGATTTATCCATGCCTAGCCTAGCCTAGCAAACCCAACAAAACATCCAGAGTAAGAAGTATCATGAAGTATCATGCTGCTAACATGGCAACTCCATGAACAGAGAAGGAAAAATCCATGTGTCAAATCTGTGAACTGAACAAACCCTTTGCCTGGAAAACAAAATCTAGGATAGACATCACATCTTGTTTTCATCTTCACTCCCTTATCCGTCCGTCTTCTCTTCGCCGCTGCCCCTCGCCTCGTCAGCTCCGAGGGGTTGCACGGGTCCGTCAACGGCGGATTGCAGTCAATGGCCGTGGGGCAAATCTCAGCAGTGTGCAAGTTGATGGGTCAATGCTCAACGCGAGAGCAGAGAAGGTGAATAAGTTCATGGACATGGACGGACTCTCTTCATTGGTTCATCTCAAGGTATGACCCACTTGTTCACCCCCACAAAGGGGCTAGGTTTGGTTGACAGGTTCATCACGAGGACTGGACCCACTGGACCCTAGCTGCATTAAGATTGGGCATGGCTTGGTCTTCGTCAACAGCTTTGGTCGGCTTGACCGACCCGGACGACGGCCCGTACCCATGGGGAAGGTGCTCGCTCCCCGGCTGAACCGCTCCCGGACCGGCGGGAACGGCCGGAGGGGCGACCACTCTGGCGACGCCAGACACACAAAAAAGAAATCCATCAAACCTGAAGGTCACACCATCTCACTCTTCCTAAAGCACTGAGAGTGGACTGTCAGCCTCACTGTCAGCATGTTGGCACCGCTAGCTGCGCAGCGCGTTCCGCGGACGGATCTGAGATCTCCCAGCCGGCGAAGGGCTTCGCGTTCCCACTTCGTACTGGAACATGCAGTACAAGTGTCCTCCAGCACTGTCGGATGATTACACCATATCACACCATAACAGCTTAGCACAGTCTAGTTACTTCCCAAAAGAAGGAGGAGGACATGTGTGGTGATACGGTGCCCCAAATGTTTGTTGCTGAGCCACAAACATTAGGGGCCAAGTCTCCCTTTTCATACCGAGGGAGCTTTGGAGCCATTTCTTGACCCTGCACCCAGCTGCGCTGCTCGGTCCGGTGAAGGGGCCGTTGCCCACCATGGGCGACGTCTTGATCGGCTCTTCCCTTGGCTCAAGAGCCCATCGAAACCGGCGACTCCAAAAGAAGCACAGCCAGATATTTGATGATATTTGGAAGATCGGTTTGCTCCTTTTTAACAAGCACCAACAGAAGATGAAGTCTACGAAGTGTATGATGTGTTGGTCGGAACCAGAAAGCGGTCGTCTTCGAAAAGGCTAAGGGTCAGGCTGGATGTTATTCAAGGACGAGATCCGTAACGACGTGTCCTGAGCCGCATGCACCAGCTTGCAACATGCCCCAGTCTCACAAATGGTGGATGATGGTCACTAAGGGCCTTCACCAGAACATTGGTCAATCTCCACCCTCACTCTGAGTGGCTGGACTAGATTGAACTAGCACACACGACTTGGCATCCCACATTGGCATTGAGGGCTGAAGGCAGGATGAAGCCCTGCGCGGCTCTGGGTCCACTTCTTGTGTCAACTTCATCATTCTTAAAGAAACTGGCTTGCTGCACCCACTACACCATTCTGTTGAAATGGTCAGTCCCATGCCTGGCTCTCTTCTACTCGAAGATCCAGCATTGTAAATGCTGGAATCACTTCTCTAAGTGGCACTTTCAGCCTGGCCAAGCTCGATTTGGACGACAGTAAAAGCTCTCTGCCCTCCTTGTTGAGTTGGTCCCACCAAAAACGCCCGCCTTTCACAGTCGATACCCCCAACTCACCCACTAGTCATTCTGAAGAGGAAAGTTCAGCTACTCTCCTACCAACTTCCATCAGTAATGAGACATTTAATTCCTCAGAAGAATGAGACATCGGCCAGCCGAGCTCCCAGCGTTAGCCGCGCGGTGGTCTCATTCCAACTGCCCATGGAGTCTTGGATCCTCCCACGGTCCTGGGCACCGAACACGCCACGCGAACCAACGCGTGGCGTGCGTCGTTTCACGGCGCGGTGTCGAACGAGCTCGGCGCATGGATGGGGCGACGTCCGGCCTCGCCCATGATGTGAATGTTCACTTTGGACAAGGAGTTCCGGAAGCCGGGCCTCACCCATGGCATGTTCCGGTGCAGGAGATGCCAACGTGCCAGGTGAGGGGGGCCTCGAAGTTTTTAATGGGGCTGTGCCTTGATGGGTTTAGGGGTGGCTGGGTGGAAGGTTTTTACTGTATACAGGTGTACATGAGCACCAGGTGAGTGAGAGATCGTATCTTGAATATTTGTTAAAATGATTCTGACCTCCATCTACACCTGAGATCAGAGAAGCCAACAAAATGATTTCATCTACCAGAACCGGACACCCGACCCACCTCTTTTCGGGGCTAGGCATGTTTTGCTCAAGCCGGTCAAGCATTTTCAATGCAGGGGCTGGGAACCAAAAACAGCCCAATGGCTGGTCTATGAGGGATGGTCTAGGCCAGGTTGAGAAGGCTGCCGAAAAGTGGTGCTGAGGCTAGCTAGAGACTGGGGAGGCTTTCAAGGAGCAGGCGAGCAGGTGAGCAGAGAATTCTTCCGAAGGGTCTCTGACATCAGAAAGGGGGGTGCAGAATAATTATCAACACAAGGGGAGAAGCCTGAGAAGCCTTGGCCTCCTAGCATTTCTATGCAGGGGGGCTGGTGAAAGAACCAAAAACGTTATCTGTTATCTGTATAACTCCTGCTTGCTTGCTTACTTGCTTACTTACATACACAGAGAGACACAAACACAAACACAGAAAGACAGGTACGTGTAGGCGCTCCCTTCGAAAATCACAATTCCTTTCTTTCTCACAGGTCCCACCAGGTCGTATCCACACTCCATCGGCGCGCGCCCGGTGGCGCCGCTGATCGGGTCTGGCTCTTCTGAAGCCCTTCTTGAACCATGGATCTTTCCGACATTGGTGGCCATCTGCTACTTCTGGCAGGTGCAGCTGATTCCATGTCAGCCTGTCGTGCTCGTCAGAGAGAAACCTCTTACAGCCCATGAGTCACGAGAAACCTCTTACAGCTGCTTTGTGTCTTCATCTGCTTGGTCTAGCGCATGGCATCCAGCTGCTTGCCGAAGGCAATGCACCCCCGGTGGTCGCAGCGCAGGGCCACCCGCGCTTCCACCCCGCTGGCGTAGGGAATGCTTCGATGGCTCTGAAGGCGCCACGGCTCGCCTGGTCGGACCGGACCCGAAGAGATTCGGAGCGGAAGCACAGCGCCAGGGTCTTCGTTTTTGGGCGGTTCGGAGCGGGCACGGAGGAGATGGGACTTTAGATTTTCGGCAAGATGCAGCTCACTGGTCATTTCTGTTTCTCACTCATTGACTCACTGGTCATTTCAGAAGATCCGTTAAGGCCTTCAGAACTGCGAGCCCATAGCTGCGTCGCCAGTAGCGTCGGCCCGAGGACGGGAAATTCGATGCATGTGGTGATGGCGCGGGTCTCGGATTGCTTCACGCAGTCAAAGCTCGCAGTGACCAGCTGGGGACGATTCTCAGCGGCTAACACCATGTCCCAGCCGCTGAGATTGCTTTGCTCTTGCTCCACTTGAAGGGCGGCACTCAGCTCGGCATCATCTTTCGCTTCCTAGCTTTGAGTGGGTCGCACAGGCACGTACAAAGCTTCGAAACACAAAGATACTGTTGAACAAACAAAACTCACAGAGCCACCCTGATCATAGCCGGAAGACTATCATTCCAACCCCCTCTGGTAGATTCCACCTGTTCGCACAGCTTCAACATTGAGGACGCGTTTTCCATTCTTTCGTCAAACTCGCCGAGCATCAAAAAGTCCTCGCATCCGTTCCACGTCGCCGCCGGTGAGTGCGTCGTAAAAGTCTTTTTGCGCCTCCAGTGCTCCGCAGCTGGTCTCTGCCAGGGCGAAGAGCTCTTCCGTGGAGGACAGCGCTTTGGTGGGAGGCATGGCGGCCAAAATCTCATCCCAAATGGGGATGCCAAAGTCACTTCCAAAGACCCGTCCCTTTAAGCTGAGACCCACCCACAAACTCTGGCCAGCAGCTACTTCCTTGTCTTCCAGTATTCCTTGAAAGTAGCTCCTGCACAGGAGACTCAGGAACAAAACATGATGACAATTGCAGTCGCACTTCTTCATAAGGTGTCACTACCGTTCAGCGTGCTTTCAGAAAAAGAGGCCCGAAATCGAATCCATTGAAATCCTCGGACAACCCATGGCTAGCATGATCATCGTGGCCTTGACATTCATCCTTCCCCTTTTAGTGGTGTGTATTGAAATTTGGAGACCCAAAGATTCCAAAGGATAAATTAACCAAAAGCCTTTGGAGGTTGGGGTCTTCCTATTCTGATTGTACACCCATGTTGATTTCATACTCCCGGTCGCACCCTGCACCCATCCTCCAGCGGCGTAAGGCCTGGGGCCTTGCCAGCCAATCCCGACTGGCACGAAGACCAGCCTCACCCCAGGCAGCAAAGGCAACCTGTTGCGCAGAGTCAAAGGCAGGAAGATCAATGAAGCTAATTCATACACATTGCATATACATATTCATCACATCATCACATTACAGTATTGCCGCATTCCAAAGTGTCACGAGCGAATTCTGCATGGGCGCCACCATCGGAATGTCGGAATGCATTTCCAGCGCCTCGTCGGCACCCTCCAAGGAGGAGCAGACTGGAAGTATAAGGACGTCGCTTTGCACAAAGCGCCTGGTAGTATGGGCAAGGCATGGCGCGGTGCAGATTGGCCTACACAATCAAGTCAGTTCTTTCAGGTGGGAAGACAGCAACATCAGGTGCGAAGGGTGGCTGTCATGTCACCAAAGAGCAGCAGCTCCTGCTCTCTTATGCTGTGGACTCTTAGACTGTTGACTGTTGAGTCTTTCAAGTTTTGTCAGGGTGTTCAGAGAATAAAGCGACAATTAGATACAATTCGAACACAATTGGTATATTCTGTTGTATTATGGAAAATTATGGAAAATTATGTTATTCTGTGCCACAAGCAGGGGGCTCAACAAAGATTGAATTATCAAGCATCATATCATAAATGCCTTAATTGCTTCTCTATAGGGCATACGGCGCTTGAGGACTGTCAGTAACAAGGATTGGAGGATCCTGAAGCCTGAAGCAGCTTATGTGCTTCATATTGCGCAGCTACAAAGCATGAGCCGCTTTCCAAAACACCAGCGTTGATGATCTCTGCCTTTCTTTCCATCCACTACCGTTTTACAGCCATCAAGCAGCTGGTGAGAGCCATCTGAACACCACCGGTCTGCTAAAACACCCTCCGCAGGCGGTGTCCCCCGGCTATCGCACCTCCGGTAGGGCCGCGCCGATCGGAGGCTTTCCTTCACCTGCTGGAAGCTGCCGAAGAGCGCCACCACGCGCTTCGAGCCGCGCAGTGCCTGACGCGCTTCGTTTTCACAAAGGTTGGTGCAAATTCGAGGGAAATTGTGTCTGACACATGGAAGAAAATTGAAGAATCTGTGCCTCCATTGGCGTTATTGATATCTGATATCTATTCACTATTCTTTGCATCGGCCATTTCACCCACCATTGATCACCAGAGTTTCCCGCGGGTCCGACGCCTGTAGCTCAAAGCCTCTGGAGGCTGCCAGAGTCGGATTAAACAGCTCCACTGGCAGGTCTCCGATGGCATACTCTCTCTCCAAGCGCACCAGTTGAGCGGTTCGTTTCCCCCGCTCCCGCACGAATAAGAAGCCAAAGACTACTGAGAAGAGCACCGCCAAAGCATAGTACCAGAGTGCTGCGTTGCTGGGAGCAAAGGCAGGTGCCGACAGGGCGGAAACCGTGAACAAGAAGAAGATGAGGATTCGCAAAGGTTCGGATTGATTCGTGTTGGAATATTGGATCAACGCTTCTCTTCTGAACTCTTGCAAGGACAGCAGGTCGAATTCGGATCGCCTCAGGAACTTCTCCTTCGTAAAGCCTTTTTCAGGAGCCGCGCCACGCGCCACCGGGCTCGGGCTCCGTGACGCCCACGCCCCCGGTCGGACCAGTGCGGGGACTCGCACGCCCACCGCGGCGACCACAGCGACGAAGAGCGCCGGACGCAGCGCGCGGCGCGCGACCGGCATCGGGCGGCCGGGGGAAGGCTGAAGGGGAGCTCCGATTCTGGAGCGCTTGGCCCTTGCGAAGCCCTTGGGCTGAAAAAGAACAAAGCCTGGGCCTAGGACTCCTAGGACTCAGGACCCTACAAACATGATGAATTGATGTTTCTGTGTGACTGTTCTCTGTTGCTGCATGCTCATTCTCTTGAACCCAGGACAAAATCAAAGTAGTATTATGATATGAACAGTCTGTGCTCTTGGCAAGAACCCAATCTTAGCTTCACACAGAAAGAGTACGATGTCATTCGCCTGAAACACCAAATCACTGGATCAGTGGCTGCAGTGTTAGATGAAAAGAAAACCCCAAACAGCTGTCCTTCCAGTTGCATCCAGAAAGCTTAGAACCGCGCGTGCGTGATGTTCACAGTGGGCTGCAGCAGCATCTTCAGCTGAAATATACTATCCTGCTGTGGCGGCCTCAACCAAACGCAGTTGAAAAAAAAATCAAAAGGTCTTTTTCCGTCCCTCCGCAGTCTGTCCACGCGCGCACTCTGGCGGTCCGACGCGTAGATGAACTCCGAGACCTGGAAAGATCCTCGGCTCTCTCTGGGTCGGTCGGGCGGTGAACCCGGTCGGCACCGGTGGAACCCGGAGGGGAAGACATGCGCAGGAACGCGACGAAGGGAGCGTTCGGGGCTCCGGGCCTTACTAGGAACCATAGAGCTACGATGTTCTGCTTTCTTTGTTCGTTCTTTTCGGTCGTTCGCTCGTCTTGCAGACGGGACTCGGTCAACCACCCGCGGAGAGTTTTTGATGGGCTCCTGGGAAGGTGAAGGCCGCGGCTGGCTTGGAAGGTATGATGCTATCAAGTGAACACCAGCCCATTTTGTGCTAGCCTATTGTCCCCTTCGATTATGTACATACATATATATATATATATATGCAATTATACTGCTTTTTCGCTTGAGGTTCTCTCATTTGGCTTTGGGGTAACTTTTGGAACCAAACCCAAACATCTGTCTGCGGGTCAAGCACGTTCACGCGGGCATGTCATGGAATGGACTAATGAATGCTTCGGCACGCTCAGAAATCCATCAAATCCATCATCAGACTTGCCGGCAAATGCTGGTGATGCTGGTGCTCGTCCTACTCCCACTCCAAAACAAACATGGTACCAAGTCAGGTGGACATCAAACAAGCTCAACATTTTATCCCAGAAGAAATGAAGTGGTTCATCTGCTCAAAAACCAACTCACCGACCCTTTGTGATGGAAAACTCCGACCCTTTGTCGACTCTTTCCGCACCTCGAAGACCACGACATTCCTGGGACAAGCGACAGGACACAAACCAACCACCAGTTCTCACACAAACCGAGACAACTGCGTGACTGCAGTAGAATTTTGGTGAAGAGTGTGTTTAGATGTGTTTAGTTGTGTTTAGTCATAATACCTTTGCCTTCTTTTCCCACTTGGAATATGTTTGATGCATACTCCCGTTCCCCCAAAGGTGAAGCACCTGGCTTCATCTCAGCCTCCAGCCCAATGGCTTGGATCGTTAGGCGCGTATCATCAGGGAGCAGCGGAGTGATCGGCAAGCGGAAGCCACCCGACTGCATGATGCGCAGCACCTTTTTCGAGCTTCTCCGTCCGAAAATCCACCGCGTCTCTGTTGGTGATTATTTTTTCCTGTTTGCCAAGTCTTTCTGCGACGTCTGTCTGCTTCACCTGAGACTTCACCTGTGGCTTTTGGGGCGCCGTCGGGCGGAGCACAGAGCCCCATCTTGGTCGCCAAGGCCCCGGCCGTCGTCAGCTGTCGATAGATCGCTTGTCCAACAGGCACCTGTTGTGTGCCGTTGGGTGTAAGACCCAATGCCGGTCTGTGAGGTGACTCGGACGATCGATGTGAATCCGAAGGCTACCCGGTCTGACCTGAAAGAAAAGAGGGCTTCGTCAAGGGTCGTGCCAAAAACGTGAAATGGATGGAAGGAATGGTCTGCATCGGCCATCATCGGCCTATTTTCTTTCACTCTGATTTCCATGGGTTTCGATGGATTCGCTGATTTGCCATGCCAGCTGCACCACCAAATCAAAGGTGTTATCCATCTGGTTCCATTGTCCGAAGCGGATAAAGTCACCTTGCTTCGCAAAATGCGCAGCCACATTGCCTATTGCTCAAGACTCTCATGTTGAGCAGGGAAATTCCCAGGAAGTGGTAGGACTCGTCCATTCAGGGAGATCAAGAAGGTGGGTCATCTCATCTCTCACCTCACAAACTCTAAGCTCCTCACTTAAGTCCTTCTCACCGAGCACTGGCACCTCTTGGGTTCCAATTGGAACCTGAGCCCATGCGTTCTTACGCCCCACCCCGTGAACGGTGCGCAGTTGGTGCCATGGGGCCGGGGCGGCCCCGAATCAACTAGTCATCCCCATGTGCACGGATGAGTGGCCCGGCAAAGGGTTCATTGTTGCTCAATCGCGTGGAAGTGGAGCAACCCAGATTCACAACTCGTGAAGAAACGGGTCTGGAAGTTTGTGAAGCAGAAGCTAGCAGCTAGCTGAGCAAGTTTAGTGCAGCCACGTCACGCTGGTAAAGGGGCAGGTAAAGCCAGGAAGCCTGGGCTATGCAAACTACAAAACCACTGAATCCCTCATGTTTGAGGCCAAGCAGTTGGCTCTGGGCTGCAGCATACAACTTCGGTTGAATTGACTGGACTATACTGGAAGGAAATGAGCATCACTGCATCACTCTTGGATGCAAGTATTTTGCCACACGGTGATCTTACACTGCACGCTTCTGTTGCCCAACTGGTGGATGGATGTCCATCCATGTTCATCACACAATCACAGGTTTTGCTCGGCACATAAGATCCAGCTGGTGAGTACTGCAGTGGATTTAGTGAGTGTTCCCATGGTCATGTCATGTCCCTGCCTCAAATAATACTTGAGTATTATAAGTGTTCAAAAATGTCATGTCCCTGCCTCTTTGTGTCTAAACGCTGCAAATCTGTTCCAAAACGCAAGTTCCACCATCGCTCGCATGTGCCACAAACGGTGCCATGTCAGTCGCTGCCGAATCGGCCACGGGGCGTGAGTCTCACGGTGGTGCCCGCCGGGAGGTTCACCTCAAACAGCACAAAAACTGCTTTTGTCCATCCATGTCCATCCGCGTCCACAAAAGCCATGTCAGGAAGAGCAAACACGCTGAGTTTCAGGAATCAACCAAATTCAAAGAGTACGTCCAAAATGCGTTGGTGAAACCAGTTCTCTAGTGTTTGACCGAACGGATCCAAAAAAAAGGCTGAGGCCATGGCATTGGGCTGAAACCTGCCAAATAGGGGCTCCACATGTCCCACAAATGAATCAAAAAGGTCAACCACTGCACCACGTGCCTGAAGTTGAACTCCACCACTGTGTTCGGATATGCCACTGCACCTTCACATGATTCACATCCAATCAAAGCATGACATTGAGCGAAGACTGCACAACTAAGGCAGCTGCCGCGAGATCCGTAGAAAATCTCTGAGACGCCCTAGTTCCAAAGTTCCAGCAAGCAATACGTGTGAAAACATGGTAAGGCTTCGCAAATCTTGGCAACTGTAGCAATTCTGACACATCCTGGGGCCAAGACAAATTCCTTTCCTTGTTGGCTGACCCGTGTGGAAAACAAGAAGGGCCGCTCAGGGATACCAGCCTGCGCCACAAAAAAGAAAACGGTCCGAACACACCGCGCTTGGTCGTGACACAGCGTGGCTCATCTGCCTCCGGCACCGCCAACCTGAAGGAGGGGTCGTTGGGATAGGCGGAGAAAGGCCTCAAGCGGATCCGCGACGGATCCGGGACGGAAGTCGAGCGAGGAAGCGTCGTGTTCAGAAGAAGTTTTCGCGTCCCACTGGAAAAAGTCGAGCGTTTTCTGTAGACAAGGCAGGAGAGCAGAAATTAATGTATCAGTGGGTGCAGCAGGTGAGAAGTGAGCGCGTCTGAGTTAACCCCTGTGCTGACTATGTGACGATGTGTGGAACACCAAAAAGACTTCCATCTTAGGCAAGCTGCAACTTGAAGTCCTGGTCCCTCTCAATGAAGAAACGGACACGCTCCTTGGCTGCAAAGGAAGTTTCCTCTCTCTCCCAGAAATGATTTAAGGTAAATTCTACCAAAAAGAACAACAACTTAGTTTTGGGTATGAACACCATCGTTTCCTGTTGATTTTCCCATAAACCCCTTCTGGGACTCCCATTCCTGTTGATGCCAAAGAAAAAACCGTTGATGCCCGCGACTTCGCACCGCCGGCGCTCGCCCGAGTCGTCGACGCCCGCGTAGATCTGCACCGTGGAGATCATCTGCACCGTGAGAAGCACCTGGTCCTGGTCCCAGTATCCCACCTGCTGGGCCGGACCAACGCAAGCGAACGCCAGAAACCAGCGGCGCGAGCCATCCAATGAATGAAAGCCATTCCGTTCTTGGTGTTGCCACTGGAAGCATGATGTGTCCACGTGATTTAAACTGTTGATGAATAAAACCGTTTACAATCCAAATAGGGATGGTTGTGGATGGTTGCTAATCAGCAAGGTTCTACACCTGGGTCAAACGCGTGTACCAGTAACCGTCAGCTTCAACCCTACAGTCCTACCAGGTCCTAGATCTCAGCAACATGCCTGATATCAAACAACATGTCCAAAGGCTGGACTCTTTCCAATGTCACCTTTGCTGGAATGTTGCTACAAGAAATGTATGGATTTTGTTGGACCCCCACCCGTTCCAACGTCCCAGCGTCCCAGCCCGCTTCCTCCTGCCCGGTGCTCTCGCTGTCTCTGAGCACCACATGCAGTGACCCACCCCCCGATCTCCACATCCACCCGGACTGGCACCGCTCGCCCGCACCGCTCGGCCCGGCCCGTTTCGGCTCGGCCTCGCCGCGGAAGAGCGGCCCGTTGGCGCCCGAGAGCTTGATCTCGCCCGAGCGCGCCGGGCCTTGCACGCCTGGGAGAGACGGCACGGTCCAGGGCGAGGAAGTCGACCCGCGGGGACGGGAATGGAGGGCGATAGTGCTGGTGGCTGTGGCTGCAGAGATGGTGGCAGTGAAATCAACCACTATATAGAATGAATATGTAAGTAGGAATTGGAGCTGGATCGTTCACAACTGCGCAACTGCAACTAGATAAGCATGTTAAAGAGTTCCAACTAGATCTAAAAGAATTCCAGCATGATGTGGATTTCAGGATCTTGAGTCCACTCGGACGTAGGGCCTGATTGTAAAGAAATCGGATCTGACGTGGTGTCGCAAGCAAAGGTTCATTCGCAAAACATGTCACAAAACATGTCACAAAACATGCGCTTGCTTGACAAACTTGTCACAACAACTTGAGCTCCCTACCCACCATATTCGTCCGACCAGGATCACGAACGAGACCACCCAGTTTGATATAGATGGTCCTGAGTGAACCATGTTCCATCCGCTCTTGGAAGCTGAAGATCAAGAAGCTGGCTGACTGATATCGTTGGATTAGGAGAAACTGTCCGTGGCGGAACTCATCCATGATCTAGATTGACCGGCACTCATCCACTTCAGCAGCGGCACGAATTGGGCAAGACATCGGTATTCAGCACCATGGAGAAGCTAATCCGGGTGAAGGCATTGACCGACCTGATGGACCAAAGACTAAAGACAAAGGAATGTCCTTTTTGGATCTTCTAAAGACCGTCTTTAGTCTTGGGACAAAGCACTCCTCCATCCCGCAAAAAGGGTCCAACACATCTTCAGCAGGTCAGGTCTTCTCAAGAACTCGGCTCATCCTGTGGTTGAAAGACCACGCGGGACTCGATGACGTACTTGTCGTCTCCGATTTTCGGGATCTTTTTCACAGGCCTCGTGGATTTTCTGGAAACGATGACATCAAACTGTACACATGCTGCGCCTGATTCGCAAACATCGCTTGACAGTCCTGCACAACCTGACTTAGGCGCCCGGCTCCAGGTCAATGAGAACCCCCTCAGCTCCTTTACCTGGAAGATGCTTTGAAGGTGATTCTTACCAGTGTCATACTCAGAGAAGAGAAAAAGGCACAGAGATGACGGTCCGAGATGACCGTCCCGTGTCGTGCGGGTCCATGTGTCGCTGGGGATCCGTAG
Source organism: Durusdinium trenchii (assembly GCA_963970005.1). Classification (NCBI taxonomy): domain Eukaryota; class Dinophyceae; order Suessiales; family Symbiodiniaceae; genus Durusdinium; species Durusdinium trenchii. The sequence continues at coordinate 132,419 of CAXAMN010022862.1, read as the reverse complement.
GACATAGAACTCACTCTGGGCGACACGACGGTGATTTGGAGATGGAATGAAATGGCAAATACACGCACACCAAACAAGAACTATGGATCCCATGAACATCTCCACCGCGGACATCTCATTCTGAACTCCGGTCTCTTTTCAAGTCCAGGTCATATCTCTCACAGGTCATAGAGGCGCGTCCCGGCGCGGGACATCCAAACAAAAGCCGCCGAGCCCAGCTGGCTTGGCATGCGAACAAAGCGACTTGGAACGACTTCAGTTTTCTGCAGCGCCCCGGGGGATCTGAACGAGCCTTCTATTCTAAGAATGCCGTCGTTCTCACTGAGCCTCGGAAAGAAGCGCCGGAATGCATGTTCGAAAATCCAGAATGCTGCTCCAGGGCCTCAACAATGAGTTATATAAAGATGGTTAAAGGAAGGTTGAACGAACCTTTTGCATTGTTGTAGAACCGAGCATTGAGCAGCAGCTCCCGAGTGATCCAAAGGGAGATCGAGCCATGCCCGAGCTGCAAGTATTAGACTCCATTTGGGGTCCTTTAAACAATGACAGCTGTGGCACTGATGATGTCGCACTGGATCGGTAAGTCCTCACAAGCCTACCTGGTTGCTGACCTGGTTCAAAGCTCAGCCAATTCCGGCCCCCTCAATCTAAGAAAACGTCAAACGTAGGCCTTTTGTACACCACGGCAACGAAACGGTCGTTGCCAAGGCCCATACGATTTGTTGCAGTCTGTCTTTCATATGTTGGAGAGTTCTTCATCATTTCCCCTCGTGGACGGTGGGATGGTGTGGGCCATTTCGTCTCAGGCTCCACGCTTGTCTGGGAGCCGAAAGTTGACGTCCCGGCCAATGCTCACTCGGAAGGGAGCGGCCTTCGGAGCGGTTTTCCAACTCAATCTCTCTGATTCGGTGGGCACATGTGGACGAATCACTGTGAAGCAGGCATGAACAGTTTGGGTGTGAAGCTTAGAAGTGGACATTGCTAATGATCTCGTTCTGCGCAGTGGTGAACACCAGCATGCTCTCCTGCCACGGTTCGTGTTGGCACCAAAAAAGGAGCCACGAAGTCGCGAACCCCCCGAAGGCGGGCGGGCTTTGCCGGGCTTCCTCCGGAGTCCACGAAGCAGCTTGGTCCTCAACGCGAAAGGCATCCGGGCCTTGGCGAACGCAGATCAATCAGGAATTAATGTAGACTCTTGATTAATAACCTCATTTGAAGCGCAACATCCTCTTCATATGGGGGGGTTATGGTCCTCAAGAGTCTACATTACTGCCCATATGAAGAGCCTCCAGGCTCGCCTCCTTGTCTCGACTCCACGAGCTGGGTGGTGACCCGCTTAAGCGGCTTGCGCCACGTCAGACGCGTCATGCGTCACCCACACCCATCCGTCTGACCACCCATTGGGTGGCTCTTCCTGCTGATTTCAGGGCCCTTTTGGAAAAGTAACAATGATGCACCAAACCTCCTCGTTTCCCAGACCGAACGAAAAAGCAGAGCACAAAACCGGCTGACCCAATCACTGTGGCACCGGCCCAGAAGTGGGATGGTGGTTGCCGTGCACCTCTTCTGCCGTAAGTCACAGAGAAGAGGTCAATCACAGAAGAAGCAGGTGAGGAAGGCTGAAAACAGCCAGCGCTGTCTGTTGTGATTAATAGGAAAGCCTAGAGTCTAGAGTCCTGGAGGAAAAGTCCTCTTCATCCATTCTCCATGCTCAAATAATTGAGGCTTAGAGGCTTCCTGTGTGTTTTCCTGCACAAAGAAAACCCTGTAAGGCTCAACAAGTTTCTTCATCTTAAGGCTTCATTCCACCGCCTCCTGCTCTGTGGAACGCTGCAGTGGAAATCCGCCGACCCCACACCGTGGGGTGAGGCGTGACTGTTGATGTTAGCCTTAGCCTTAAGCCTTAGCCTTAGCCTTAGATTATAGCCTTAGCCTTAGACTTAGCCTTAGCCTTAGCCTTAGACTTAGACCTTACCTCCCCTACCCCTCCCGACCCTTGTTGCAGTGACGAAGTTCCTCTTTCCGGTGTCGACTGTTTCTTGCTAACTACTCTCTGTGGCATGCTGTCTAAGTCCTTCGCCACCCTGCGTCTCCAACTTACGGCGTCGACGCCTCGACCCCCAACCTCTCCACCCCCGCCGGCCTCGCTGGCGCATCAACTTGCAGACAATGTCCTTGAGGGTGGAATGACTTCTGCCTGTCCTCACCAGGGCTGTGGCTGGCTGGCATGAGCGACGCTCTTGTTGCCAGCTGACAGCTGCCGCCTCCCAGCATGCATCGAGCTCCATGTGCCTCCTCTCTCTCCGACGCCTCTCCCGACTTTTGGTTGCTGCGTGCAACCAGGGCAGTCAGCCCCCGTCCCTCGGACGGGTGCTGCCGGGGTGCCCCAAACCCCGGCCCCCGTCTTCTCCGTGGAAGACTCCATGGAAACATGGAGGGTCCCTTACCGACACCACACCCCGCAAACACCGCGAGCGACACCTACCCTCACCTCGACCCAGACACACCGACCTACGCGCGGGCCTGCTCCTGCCCAAGCTCTCTTACCCAAGTGCGCCGGCGCCCGGCTGTCAGGCGTAAGCCTTTAAATATGTAACAGCAAGGGAGTCAGCTCAATTTGTTCGGTTCTCTCCAGTTCTGAGCTGTTCCAAAGTTTCTTGAACTCCCCTTTGGCTCGACCAAACCGCTGTTTTGGCCAGGCTCAGCCCAGCACGCGAAGCCATACATGTGGATCACGATCATATCCTTAGACTCCGTAGCTGAGGATTCCCCAAGAGTTCACTTTCAGACCAGCTGTGACTTAGCTTCAACACACTCTCAAACACACTCAAAAGCTATCCACATGAATTGAAAGTTGGACCTCCGATCCTCCCAGCTCCAATAGGACACCGCTTGGGCAGCCCCGCCCCCTGGTAGAAGACGATCGACGGCTCCAGCGTGAAGGTGATGTTGGCAGCCAACCTGCCCGGCCAAGACCTTGAACTTCCGAGTTGGGTTCCCCAAACCCAAAATGGTTCCTCTTCTTCAGGCAAAAAAAGACACAGATCGTGATCACAGATGCTATAGATCACGATCTGTCACCTAGCTGAAGGGGTGTTTTTCGTGAGTGGTGTGCAAGGATGTGGTTCTGCAAAGGGCCTCAAAGGAATTGATCCACTATAATACCCTGGTCTTCCAAAAAAACATGCCATGTCATGAAGCGAGTCTTCACGGCGCAAGCACTGCTGGGTTTTGGGGTGACAGCCACGTACAAACCCTTCGCCTCGGCTCTGAGGGCTCGAAGGCCAACTGCGATCGCTTGAAGGTCTTGTAGCCGTTGCCCACCTGGTGGTCCAGCGAGTGCTAAAACAAGGGTGGCTGTTCTTGGCAAAGTGAAGCCAAAGTTAAGTCGTGTTGCAACGCAGTTGAAGCGTCAAAGAGAAAAACGTCGCAGTTGCAGTTCTCGGATCTCTGAAGTGCCGGGCCATCGGAGAGTCGTCCACCGGCTGCTGCGGAGCCCTGGACGGGCGGGTCTTTGGTTTACTGCGCTGTCAGCAAGGATCCGAATTCCCGGAGACCCACCCAAGTGACCAAGTGGTGTTGTTGCAAGGACTGAGACTGGCACCCTGGATCCGAATTCCAAGCTAGCAAGGAGGTGTCATTGGCCTGGGCATCCAAGGAGGCATAATAGAAATGGAAACCACCAAAGGTTGCAATGCCATGTCAGTATCCACGTTATATAGTTTAACACCTGTCTATCTTTACTTCTCTTTATGCAACATGTCAGTCGATGACCTTGAAAAGGATCTGGCCACCCACTGGCCATTCGATCTGAGCATGGCACATAAAGCGCTGGTGGCAGAATCAGCTCCTGTAGCACATCGCAGCAAATGAGCAATTGCTTTTTAAGAGAAGTCGAACACATGCCAAACCCAACACCCTGCTGCAGCGCACATCCCTCTGGGGTCCGAACCACCATTTCCAGCTCAAACAATGACCTCACCGCGCAGTGGAAAAGTCATGGCTTCGAGAAGGAATCCGAGATTTCTTCGACAAAAAGAATCAACCGAATGCTCGATCCAGGCTCCCTGCTCATCCGAATAGATGGTTCGGGTAATGTGGAGTTCCAGGATATTCTCCTGGCTGCAATCTTCCAAGCATCCTGCCTTTTTTCTCAAAACATCCAGCTAGTGAATTGTCCACCAGCATCTCCCTCTTTTGCAGTCGACTCTGAGCAAAACAAGACGTGCCACACCGGGAGATTGAAGTATCCGCTTTCATCTCGGAAATGCACCTGTCGGGCCGCGACCCGCGACTGCAAGATGGGCTACCCCCCACCTAAGAGTCCAGTCCATGCCATAGTGACAGGACCATTTGGGCAAGTGGGCTGGGTGGGGGAAAGAACTCAAAGTGTATTGATCCCAAAAAGATTGTTTCATAGTTTGACCAGTTCCGCTACCAGATTCTAGCAGGGATTCACTTCATTCGATCTACTTCATTGGCGGTCACGGCTCTCCATCACTGTTGATCCCTTTCTCCAAAACAATGATCCAACAATGTGATCTTCCAAGTCATCATGGTGATTCTCGGCGCAAACCTTCCTGCCTTGGTGGTCCCTTTCAGGGGCACTTCCACACGTTGAGCTGTGAAGCCAGACAAGCCTTGTGACGAAACAAAACCGGCACCACAAAAGAGCCAGTATCCTCAGAAGTGCAAAGAAGGGTTTTTTCCTCTCAAGACGGAGCGTCTCAGAGCAAAGCTGATCCGAGCATCTCAGGCTCCGACGGAGATAGATGACTGATCCGGCCTCGGTGGCCGAAACTTGCAACTGGATCAGTACAACAGACTGTTCTCTCTCATGAGAGCGTGGCAAAGAGCGGTCGGTTCGTCATGAAGTGGAAGAGGACATTGGTCTGCTGGTTGGCAACGTTGTTAGTGTAGGCCAACCTCAAGGATACTACAGTACCGTGTGTGAGTGTGTAATGGTGCGTATTAGAATGAGGAAATCCCCCAGCCCATGGGTTTCAGTCGATGTTTCCTCTTCCCGTGGGGTCCTTCTTGGGTCTCCCTCTTCCACCACACACTTGCCTTTGCTTTCAATGAAACGTTGCCCAGCCCGGACCGACACGTGCATCATACATTGCCGCCTGGTGAAGGTGAAGTTGCGCACATGAGGAACCGCGCTGGACTGAGTCACCTTAGAGTCGCTGGACATTGGGGGGGTTCCACCCCATCCCGCACCCGCTGTGCGCGCCTCACAGCCAGGGGAAATACCAACTGCAACTTTCAAATCCATCACTGTAGTTCATGCTCTCCAACTCCTCCTCTAAGGCCCTCACTGGTGTTTCCCGCACCACTTCATCAATGTTGTCGAAGGATCGTGCAGACACCTTCTCTTCAGCTGAGTGGGCTGGGAAACGACCCATGCGGTTTGTGCATAGGTGACTGGGGGGGGCATCCTGGTGAACATGTTTGCCACATGCTCACTCCTGAGATTGGGGTTCTTTTGGTGCTTAGCGGCCCTGGCCACGCAAACCGAGATCACGGAAACTTCCCACCGGGGCCCTGGAGATCCCTGGAGGCCGGAACGCCACTGGTAGGTATAGGAACATACAAAACCCATTTATATAAAATGCAAAAGTTAGAAAAACATCTGTAACCAAAAGGTACCCTATAGCCCCTGTAGGCGAGTAGTTCTCTGTCTTGTTCACTACTAGTGAATCTATACAGCCACTTGGAGAATCGCTTTTCAAGCCAAACGATTCCCACCTTCCACTTGCAAGAACCCTGCCGCAAACAATGCTAAGGTTGTGTAGCAAGTCTAGCACAGAAAGAGGATTGTTCAAAGCATTCACACTTCCAGCAAATCAAAAAGGCACCGTCAACGTGGGGCTGTCCGCCGCAAGCTCAACAGGCAGCTCAAACCTCAGAACCAATTTCGATGAAGCTGTGTCCATGTCAAGCATCGTCCCTTAAAGCCAAGACTGTCCGTTCCCAAATGTGTGATATCATAATGTATCTTCATGCCTCCCCTTGGGGGATGCCAGCCATCCAAACCACTTCGATGAAGAAACAAGAATAAACTCTCAACTTCTGCCATGCCACTCCCCGGGGTTGGTGGACAGTGTCACTTGCCGGCTGGCCAGCAGCACCTCGCCCAGCTGGTACATGTGACAACACACGACTTCCCACATCCACATCTGCGTTGTTTGTCTTTAGGCGGCTCTTTAAAGATAGGATCACAGGAGGAATGCCCTAGAGTCACTAAAGAATCCCTCAAAGGACCAAGAGCACTCGGGGAGAACGATGCTTGTGTTTTCATGCTCCGCTTCCGGTCTTTTCGTTTGGTGCCTTGCCCTGTCGCAGGAAGAAGGTGAGTGTGCCAACTCCTGCATCCCACAGAGCTGAGCTCTCGAAGAACATCCAATCCTCGGTTCGGGGATCCGGTTGAAACGACGGAGGTCGACCTCCGCGGGGATCTCGGGGATCCGGAGAAGGATCTCTGGGATCCTTCAATGACGGATCCCAAAGATCCCCAAAGGACATGCATGCGTGACATAAGATCATGAAGATCATGAAGATCTGCAGCTCTCAAAAGGAGATCAAATGGCACACTCCATCTTCTTTGGGTCAACATGGCACGCACCATCGCAGAGACTTGAAGTCGACCCTCACGTGCGTGCCTGACACTCCTGTGCGTCTTCAGGCGACAAACTTAAGATTCCAGCAGCTCCGCTGATGCTGTTCGCGGTGTTGAATGAGACCTCCCCACTCCTGTTTGATGTTTGGTGTCAGGTTGATGGACACGCAAGGCCACACGGCTATGCAAAGGGCTGTGTGGCTTTCGCAACGAGTGCAACACATGCAATTGTTTGGCACTGTACAAAACGACGCTGGAAATGGTTGAGCACCCAGCACATTGTTCACCCGCGTAATCTCTGGCATGCTCAGAATGATCCGTGCACCTTGTTCGACGCACGAGAGTTATAGCCAAATCACCAGGTCGAAAATCCCCTTCTACTGGAGCACACTACCTATACCCCTCACCCCCTTCTGGATGGTAGTCTTTTCCACTGCTCCTCCTCCCTGCTCTTGGGATGGCGTACACCATGCTGTTCTCGAACACGGTCTTCCCCCGAACCACTCCACGAGTCCAAAGCCACCACCTCTTCCGTGCAGAAACAAGGACTCCGACTCGACTCCACCCGGTTCGGTGGCGAGGTCTCCACCCGGCTGCGCCACGGTGGCCCCCCCGCCGGCACCGGTCAATTGGTCTTTGGGCCTCCCCACGGTCGGTCAGGGCATTCGCAGGGCGCAAGGTCAGGTGGATGATCGTGACGTGCTGCGAGATCTGAGGAGCCGAAGAGGCAGGATCTCACCGTCTCAGAGACGTGAGATCAACCCGGATCTCGACCGCTTCGGACCAGAGCTCTGTGGAGTCGGGACGTCAGTCGGAACATGTTCGATTGGTCTTTCTGACGCAGGTTGTATGGTGAATCTCAGCGCTGCTGAGCGTCTCTTGGGAAGTGTGAAATTGTGGGTTGGGCATGTCTCACATGGTTGGAGTGAACCGCCAATGTGTGGTTCTGCCACTTGTGTGGTTCTCCTGCCAACCTTTAAGCATAGCTTGCCAAACTTGGGGGGCCGAGCGATGCTGGGCCGCAGTGTGTGGATGTAGAGATAGATGGACCGAGAGGTAGGCAGATTGGTTTTTTTTTGCAGTTCGCATGATTCTCCAGGCAGTCAGGAAAATATGGAGCTAGATAGGTAGCTAGGTAGGTAGCTAGGTAGGTAGGTAGGTTAGGTAGGTTAGGGTAGGGTAGGTTAGATTAGGGTAGGTTAGATTAGGGTAGGTTAGGTTAGGTTTGGGTAGGGTATAGGGCATAGGGTAAGTAGGTAGGTAGGCAGGCAGGTCTTGTGGCAGTTGTACTGAATTGCATTGCACCGTGTCTGGCTTCACACGGTCCTGTGCCAAACTATGATGCGAAGCCATCACAACATCGCATGCAGGGTATGCAGTCTCATACCTTTTCTTTTGTTCATGAAAGATGTGCAAAAAACAACAGAATCTAGAGCAGGTTCTCATGGGGGCATGAAGGCATCAAACTTGAGCTGCACACCGGTGGCTCAAAGGACACCTCAGTTGGTGTGTGATGATTCAGGCCTGATGCTCCCGCATGTTCCTTTCATAATCGAAATTCGATTGTCACTTGCTTTTTTGCCCGCGCACTAAGTGTCAGGCCCTCAAGAACTCCCATTGCAAGCCTGGATCAATGAATGGCGTCGACAGAATTGGCTCCTGGCGAGCTAACAGCCACTCTTTGGCCTTGCTTCCATAGGCAAAATTGTCCAATATGTCAAAGAAAAACCTATATATATATATGTATATTATTCTAGCCCCCCAAAAGAAAACAATGTTGATATGTTCGTCATTGTGTGACACAGACAACTAATTGACTTGATGAGTATGCAGTAGCATGAGGACAAATGGTTCACATTGACATGACCAAAGACTACAACAACATACGTGCAGCTACTGCAGCAGCAGCAGCAGCCGCCATTGACAGACACGTTTTTGCAAACGCGTGGTTGCTTAGGATGCCTTGATTGCTTTTTCATCTCCCAAATGGACAAATTCCCCTGCGCACTGCCACAGGTCTTGTCATCTGTGCCAGTACTGTCTTGCAACTCAAGAAAAAATATAATTCAATACGTACCTAATCTCTGTCTATAATCTCATTGATACTGTCTATGGGGTCTCTGCTTCTTTTCACATCCGTAAGGGTATTACCATAATATCTAGCAATGCATGTCTTCAGCATACATTATCTACGTAAATGTTCAACACCTTGCTTAATTGCTTCTGCATCTTGTTTAAAACGGAACAAACGTGCGTTCACAAAAAGAACCCTCCCTCCAGAATTGCTGCTGGTATGCAAATCCAGATGATCAATCTCCAATGTTTTATTCTTCTCCCCCAACAGCGGCCAACGGTCAAGGTGCAGCCTTTCCACAGAGCTTGAGCCACAGTCAGTGGCGAGTGCAGTGGTCGAACAACGGCACCAGTGGGGACGAGGTGCCATGGACATCATGCACACACAGGCGGCATGCTCAATCTCACACCCGTGTATCTTTGCTCTACACTCTGAGCTCACCATGCTCCATCAAGTGGTGAAGATTGAAGATTCCCCAACAAAGTTTGCAGCAATCTTCAATCCACAATATGGATTGAAGATGTCTGGGTGGATTGAAGACTACTTGACAGTTTTTCCTGATGGAATCTTCAAGCTTCAATCCTGCACTTGAAGGAATTGGGAGGATTGAAGACTACTTGAAGAAATTTATGACGGAATTAATCTTCAAACGTCAATCCTGTGATTCAGGAAATAGTCCGAAATATTTCAAAACATTCCCAGAATGTGTCGAAATGTTTCGAAACATTTGGGCGAATAAAGGAATGTTTCGAAACGAACATTTTGAGGAAATAAACAAACCTAGAGAGAGAGAGAGAGAATGTTGACCTAACGTTGTTTTTTGGGGGTACTATATATATATATATACATGCATACTAGTTTGTACACAGGTGAGGGTGCCTGGTACAACACCAAACACGTGTCACGTGTGATTCCCGGTGCGCGTGGTGATATGCATATATTACATACTCTATAGATTTATCAATATTTATCCATTACATACTCTATAGATTTATCAATATTTATCCATTAAAGGTTAATATATAATTGTGTGTGTGTGTTATATTTATAGTTATCCATATCCATATTTATCCAGCTCCCAAACACTGCCCTCTCTCTCGGGTTGCTTGGCCGGAAATTCCGGCCCCCCAACGATCCACACCCAACGATCCATCGCGTGTTCTCCTCCGGGATCGTCACGATGGTGTCCAAGGAGGTCGGCCCGGAAATCGTGTAGCCCTTCAAATGTGCCAAAAGTTCCCGAAGGTCATGTGAAATGGGAAAAAAAACGGACCAAAAGGCAACTTTGACATAGACTGACGGGCCAGTAGGTCTCCCTCTTCAGGGTATTCTAAGCAAAATATCTCGGAACTGCAGTTGAACTGCAGAACTGAGGGCTCCACAGTAAAGTCCTTTGGGGATGCAGCTGGGAGTTTCATACCTGTGCAGCTGATCCCGCTCTCAAGCCGGCGGTTTCTTGCAGAATCTCACCCTGATTTCGAAGCACGCGTCTTGCATAGCTTTGCACAAATATAACAACAATCAAGAACACATGCAGGGAGCACAACACACAGTGATCTCCGTGTCCCTGTTGGACAGCAAGGAGTTTCCAGTTCTGACCTGCATACCGCGCATGCCGTGCAACAGCGCGTGCGCGCACGCTCGCGGTCGTACGGGGTGCCCTGCAGCTGCTGAAGTTAAGTGCCCCGGCCATGAGTCTCAAGAGCCGTGTCCGGATGTTGTACCTATCAACGTTCAGATTTGGCCGGGCGTGACTCAGAGATGGGGTGCATCTCGTATCACTCGGTCAACGGAAACGGACCAAGCCACTCGCAGCTGCCACGTTGATGAATCAATTTGGCTGCCAGGTCACTGGGCAAAGTCAGTGAAGAGCGGATTCGCATAAGTATTGTAGCCTAGTCAACGGGCAAGACCGACGACGCGCAGCCACCATTCCCGAGAACACCCATGGCTCGATATCGAGGAGCGGTGTGCAACCTATCAACTATCAACCATGCGAACTCGTAATGTCTTCCTTACACCAAGGAAGAAGCCACAACCGCCACAACCCTCCTCCCAGCCGCGCAAACCGTGGCAACCAGCATGAGTCAGGCTCGGACCGAAGAGTGGATCCACTCCCAGTGGCACCTCAATCGCCGAAAAACACAAAACCACCGCCCGACACTACCCGACAATCCTGACACGACGGCAAGCTGCAACCATCCTGCCCAACACCCAACGGCGTTGGAAGAACAAAAAATGTTTGCTGATTCAAGGGCCTAAGGGGAAGTCACCTTCGCCAAGCTGGCCAACCAAAGGTCTAAAGTGATTGCCTTCGACATCGGTCACGACCCCCTCCGGCCTCTGAACCACCGAAAAACACCCGAAAATCACCTCATTTTCTGCCAAGCACATTATTTTCGGCCAACCGCGTCGTCGTTGAATCAACAGAAGCAGCGCCCCCGTGTCTCCGAGTCGCTGTGTTGCCAGCAGTGATGGGCAAGTCCCTTAAGTTGGCATTCCTCAGAGAAATAGTATCTCAGTATATACAGTGTGTATATGTCATATGTATATACAAAAAAGCGCTTCTTAAGTTGGCATTCTTTGAAGTTCAATTCCACTGTGTTTTTTTCCAAATGAATTTAAACTTCTGTAAATTCAGAAGCGCACGCAACATTTGTAGTTCCAATTGCCTCGAAGCCAGGCAGATTGAGTTCGATGAACCTCAGTCCAGGTTGATTCATGCGTCATTTGGTTCTTTCCGAAAAAGCTGTCACTAGATTATTCAATCATCGTGGGCTCCAGGCTGTGTTGTCTGAATGCTGCTCTGCAAATCTTCGGACTGCAGAAGAGCCAAAGTAATGATTTTGTTTGAACATTGACAGTGACGCATGCAAATGTCTTGGAATTCTGTGGCTTGGATGACAATTCTTCGCAGCAACACACTCATCCCCCCATTTGGGTACAGAACCCTACAAAAAAAAAGATGCAAAATAGATCAAAACAGAGTCTTGTTTCCTGTCACGTGATCTACAATATCTACAAACAAATACATACTGAAACAAAAATATAGAAACATTTCCAGGAGGTTCTGCTGAGCTGGTCACTGGCTGGAGAATGATCGTCACGTTGGAGATCGCCCTGAAATGTGAGCCGAGCTGAGTGTCGAAGCGCTCTAGACAGCCGTTTGGAATCTTCAGGAACACCGAGTCAGATCAATTGGTCCTGAACGTCTTCCGCATTAAACATCTCTAGGCACATTTGCTCACCGCCTGATGCAGTATCCAGCACACTATTCTTGGGCTCCATGCAAGGGATAGAGCGGATTGAAGGCCAAGGTTGATACCACAAAAGTCTAGGACAGCACAGCAGGATTTCTATCAGAATGGTGAAAGCAGAGTATAGAATCCAAATCATCACATAATCTAAAGGTGCATTGGTCTTCTTCATCTCTTGAGTAGCATGGTCGGTCTCATTTCTGTGGCTCGAAGAATGCAGCACGACACAGACACGGCCAAGACACGGCAGGACAAAGCTGAGCTCGGTAATTGAGGAAATCCTCCGAGGTGCAGACCTTGGACCATCCGAGGACCCGAGGGAGGACCCGAGGGAGGAACCGACCGACCCAAAAAAAGGAACCGGGTGAAGATGCGTGATGGGACGGTTTGATCGTGGGTCAAGAATCAACAGCGAACCGGAACAGAACCGTAGCATCTCCTTGAGCACCCCCCCGATAGCTATGGTCTAGCTTTCTCGCCGAAGGTTTCACCGTGCGCGGAGGGGACCCTCCTCGGAGTCGAAAGGAATCCAGCCTGGCACAGTTCTTCTGGTGGCTCGTGGTGAGAGCATGGCCATGAATGGAAGAAAAGATGGTCCGCGGAAAATCCATGAGATCAAAGATATATCCCTTCGATGTGCGCGTTGAAGAAACCCGTCCATGCAGTTGGACTGCTTGCTGTCTGAGCCACGTCCAACCAAGGCGTCACAGCATCAGTCTGAGCTTGACTCACGCCAATCAGCACCTGCACATAAACAAGCATAGTCTCAACTGCTGGTCCTAAGTGGTCTCATAAATGCCCAGTCTCCCAGTCTCCGTCACGATCAATCCTTTGGTCACTATCAATCCATTCGTCTGCGAAGGAAATGGCATTGGGCCAATTGATGTCCCTGTTCATGAGTCATCAGAAACATCTCCCTCTCCCTCCCTCTCCCTCCTAGGTCTCTCTCTCTACTTTTCTCTCTTTGGCGTACCGCAAGACCACAGAGTAGCTGTCTCCACCGGGCCTAGCAAGGCCGTGTCCAGCCATGAATGCCGGCTGCGCTCTCCACAGATGTCACGTGTTGGAGGTTTAGAAAAAGCATGAAAAAGCCACGGCACATGCCACACTTCTACAGTTTAGACGGCCTTTCTTGCCATTCTCAACTTCACTGACCTAAAACACAGTTGTTCTAATTGCTGTTCGGATGGCCCAAGCAGTGAACCTGGCTTTCTCTCGCGGCCGCGCGACCATGGCCGTTCTCAGGAACCCGGCCATCTCGTGGCGTTACCGTCCGTGAGAGACCTGAGGCAGGTCTTCCACATCAAAACCACATGGTCTTCCTCGTGCACGCAGATGCACGGAGGTGCAGGGCTGGGTACAGGTCCAATAGTCGTCGTCCTGAAACCCTAAGCGTTGACCTGAAAACTGAGAATACACCTCAGAAAATGTGTGTCGACTTCAGCAAGGGTTCAAAGGCCCACACATTCAGTTGAATCCGGCCCACAGAAGAAATACATCCAATCGAGAACGGAAATACAATGAAATACAAACGTCAAAGGCGTGCGGGGAGGAATTCGGAATATCGACTAGAACGATGCGTAACACTCGGCTTCACCTTGGAGTCCCCTTATTATTCCGCAGGAGTCTACAGCTGTATTCCAAAGAGAGAATCAGATGACATCACTGCGCGTCTGGGATCTCCTCCACCTTTTAAGGATGGTTGCAGAAGACATGCTTTCAAACTTCTGTGGTCGCACCACCGCAAGTGACGCCAGGAACTGTATCACCGAAACGAGCAAAGCGATTTCCGGGAGCCTCCGGGTCAAAACTTCGAGAGGCCTCCAAATCATGCCAAACTGACCAAAGACTCAAAGTGAAGAAGAAAAAGTACATAAAGCAGTCCAATCTGAAATCACCTTGAATAAATGTATATAATACATATTGCATTATATATAATATAATAGATATGGATGTTTATAACTTATATAACTGTTTCACATCATGTCTTCGTGCCTGCGAGCACGGGCTTGGCCCGCTCAGAGCCATGACCGAAGCTGATCTTCGGCATCCGAGAAACGACTGGAGCCAAGCAACCGGACGGTGGACACAGCTGGGACGGCACCGAGGTGGGTCATTTCGATCCAAGTTATGCAGTCCGAAGCGGGGGGGCTCGGACCACGAAGGATGACATCCTAGCGAAGACCAACACGGCTAGGAGGTGAGAAAACTGCCCAAGAATCACAAACAAGTTGAAATCGACTTTCTCCAACCTTCAACATAATCAAACTGTCGTGAGGGAAGTCTTCATCCGCATAGCACCCAACTTTTGATTCAGTGATTTGAAAGTGCATCCAGAAAGCCATGCACTTTCGGCATGGCTGACGAATGTCTTGAGCTTTTTTGCAGGCATGTCTCGAGCTTGAGTCATCCACTCCGCCACGAACCAACACGGTTTTCCTTGTGTAAACCATCTCGAGGGCTGAGAAAAAGGATGACCCAGATTTCCACCCACCTACGACATGCCCAACCCGGTCGGAAAAACCCTACGTGTGTGAGACTCACCACGGGCATTGTCTTGTCTGCGCAGCCTAGTGGCCACAAGCGCGATCATCCTACACCCCCCCCAAGGTAGGGGGTGACCGTGATCAAGTCAACATTAACAGGATCCATTGAATCCGAGGTCTGATGAGGTCACCTCATCCTGACGACCGATTCACCAGACGGTCTCCATCAGTGTGGAGCTGATTCAAATCGCGGATCGACATGGAGCGGACTGGCAGACTGTCTGCCGGAGCAGCGAAGTTGAGCCTTGCAGGGACGGCGACCATTGGGGCCTTCGGAGTAGATATCCTTGTCATGTCAACATAGGATCCCCTGGAAGTCCAAGACTAGTTTAAAATGGTCTTAAGGTCGAGGTGACCCAAAAACACGGTGTCGCCAAAAAAAAGTCTTTGGACTTCTAGGGGATAGCCAAAGCAGATATCCAAGGCGCTCATCATCTCCATCTCTCAGACCACGAAAAAGAACCTCGAAAAAAATGTGCAGCTGTGAGAAAGGCCACATGAGAAAGGGGTCCGTTTCTCAAGCAGCGGCCTCCTTTTCCTGCTGGCAGCGTGTTTTGGGGCATTTGCGATGGGATACGTGAAACGTGCGACGGGCTTTTCAGAAGCCATCCATTTCACCCTCCCGGAGAACCCATCTGACCTGTTCGCATGGCTCATGGCTCACTTGGAATGGTCGCTACATGTTGCTACTCCCAATCGGGTCACACGGCTCCAGAGCGGCGTTTTCAATCGCCCTATGTACAAACGGCTCGAGCTCTTTCAGCTTCGAGCTCCTCGCATCGTCTTTCGAAAGAAACCGACCCCGACGACCTCGACCCGATTGGATCGGCTTTTCTCCACGTGGAGTCGAAGCTCGGCCTGGCGAGAAGTAACCATCACCGCTAAGCTAAGGGGATTGATTTGACTCAGCATCTGAGTCTTTTGGATCATCACCTTGAGCTCCGCTGGTTCAGTGTCGAATGTCTTGATGTTTCCAGGATGCACTGGACATGTGTCAACAAAGAAGAAGAAGAAGAAGAGGAGGAGGAAGAGGAGGAAGAGATCATGGGGGTTGAGCATCTGTCTACATTAAAATGTATTAGTAGTGACATCACTCGACCAACAAGTTGGCCCCCCTGCCGGTCGGCCCATTCGGACATGCACGTCCCAAAACACCCGCAACGAGAACTTCCTGCGATTCGCGCGAATCGCCTTGAGGCGCTCTTGCACGATTTGCTGCTGCAGCAGTCGTTGCTGAAGTCGTTCCCGGCACTGCAGAATGTGCAGCTCCAGCTGCTGATTCTCCATGACAGCTTGCTGCAGCCTGTCTGGAACCCAAAAAATATACTGCTAATCAAAAGCAATGGCTCTGCTCCCGGCCTCCTATGCCCTGCTGTCTCGCGGAGCACGGCAGCTTCGGTATGTGGATCTGTAGAACCTCTTTCAGGGCAAAAGGCCGAGTGTAAAACGCCTTTCAGCGAGTCCGACTGGATGGCAAAAAAAGCTGCACCGGCTGAGTTACAGTACCCTTAATGCAGACTCTTGATCAATACACCCCTCATATGAAGAGGATGTTCAATTCATATGGCTACACTCTTTATAGAGGATGTTCAATATCAAACACCCAGACGCCTCCTAAATTAGATGCAAAGTGCCTGGCAAACTGCCAGTCATCCAGATTGCAGCCAGGTCATAATTAGGAATTCAGAGACCTTGAGACACATGTACCCTTCTTCGTAGATGCCTGGTTCCGTAGCGTGATTCATTTAACTTGTCTGTTGTTGTATATACTTTGACATGAGCGGTTTCACACCATTTACCCACCAGTACCCGCTGGAAACCCAGCAAGGGATTGAGTGGGGGGCGCGTCGATTACCGTCCGCGAGTTCGTGCATTCATATGGCTGGGGTTATTAATCAAGAGTCTACATTAGATTGGAAACCGGGAAGTTGGTGGGAACCAACCCAGGAGTACCAGACTTTTCAAGGCCGGGCCCCACCTGACGCCGGTGCCACGCGTGGGCTTTGAGGCAACTCTGGCAGCTGCGGACATATCCTTAGAACGCCCGAAACTGGAATTCACTAAAGATCAGAGGGGACCCAGCTTCACCAACTTCAAAGTGACCCAGACCCAGAAGCATTGTTTTGCTGCTTGGCTGGGGTTGAATCAACCAAGAGTCTTCTCTGCAGGGGCCGAAGCCGAAGCCTTTTCTGGTGCCAAATCGAAGGTTGCACCTGGTCGCGTCAAACGTCAGGTCAGAAGTCACGTCAGCAGAAAGATCATAAGTGTGTGTGTGTGTGTCTGTCTGTGTGTGCGCTTTGCTTCCCATGTAACGCCTGGTTGCAAAATGCAATTTGGCAGGTGATGCTGCACCGTGATGTTCTTTGGCAGGTCCCAAACGACAGGAACATCGTTTTTTTCAACACGTCCGGACATCTCTTTGTTTCGAACCCTACACAATGATTCCAAGCTGCCAATTTTCTGAAACTATCCCCAATTGCTACCGACTCGTACAACAGCCTCGCAACGCGAACCCGGCAAAAAGCACTGGCATCGCCCCAAAACGGTGCCTTGGCCTAGCTCCTCGAGCTCTTTTTGGGACTCGTCCTGTCAGGCGGCTGAACAAAGGAGTGACAGTGGTGATGCCTGGAAAGTATACACATAAACTCCTTAAGGTTCGGAAAACTCTCAAAATCCTGAAGAGGTCGACAAGTATCAAATCATATCAAATCTGTAAACCAGTTGCTGAAAACCTGGACAGCAAACACGTTGTAAAATAAAAAACATTGAGCCAACACTGCTTTCAGTCCTCATGGATGCTGCTCATGTCCGCATTGAGCAGCGCGCTCATGCCTTCGGATTTCTCCTCTCCCGGACTTGCAGCCTGCAGATGCTCTTCCGCCCACCATGAACTTCACGAAAGTCAACCATTTAAAATTTAAGGTGTAGTTTGGACCCTCTATGACTTGTCGGGTCATAGGTACCCAACAACCGCGTCAACCTTCTATCAAAACAAACCCCTGTTTCATGCCATTCGTAACCTCGCGCTTTGAGCTCGTCGCAGTTCTTGATCTGGTCTACACACATGATTGAACGCGTACAGTGATGACTGGTACGAGCTTCGTGCATGGAATGAGGGTGGCTGGATGTTCAAGAATCTCTGAATCTCTTCTTGGGATTCTTGGGGGTGAAACTTCCTTCATTTCTGAACCAGTCTGATGGTGATACACCAGGCCTCCAGTTGAGCTTTCAGCGTCTCTCGAGGGCTGTAGACCTCGGACTTCTGCGGAGTTGCGGAGTTGCCGCAGATCTGGAAACCTGCGGAACACTCGGTGTCTCTGGCTTTCTTGGGCAATGCTTGACTTGCAGACGAGCGGCTGAAGGCTTCAATGCTGCCTCGGAGCAAACCACTATCATCCATCTCATCATTTATATATCTATGTCTTAAGTGGCTCAAAGCTAAAGCTCAGAAGCGGCCAAAATTGACCCCACACTCACTTGCCAAGTGGAAGATCAGAGACCATCTCTGATGACTGCCCTCTTGAGAATGCCCACTTCTCTTGTTAAGGCATTGTCAAACGAAAACCAGGAAGCTTGACAGGACCAATATTGCAGGTGCAACAACCCCGCCTGAAGCTGTTGCTGCGCATTCATCAAGGCTTGCTGCTGTGCTTCATCTGCACAACGCCGACTCTGCAACAGCTGCGCCTCCGGATGAGGGACGAAAAAGAATTGTGCGGACCAATGACATGTCATGACACTCAAGGTCGGCCTCAACATGAAAGAAAGGTAGATCCGTGGGAGACCCACTCGGTTGGGCTTCGTCTATTTCACCCTTCTGCGGTTTGGGTGTCATGGAGTCCCAACTGTGAACCGAGAATGCCCACATCCACGGGTCTTTGATCGACCTTCGATTAGGAGAACTTGGCGGAGACCTCGATCGAAAACTGAATCGACTTTGGAGGTTCATAGTTAGAATTTCATCTGTGAAAACAAATAAAAGGCTGCATATTAAAAAAACATGTCTGTGTACATCATAAGACCTTGGAGGAGACTTCGACCTTCGAATACTTGAATCTCAGAAACCACCACTTGACGCCTGAAGCTTCTCCCTTGTTTTGCGGAACTTGCTCCGGAAAAGTCTAGGACCCAACCCTTTCTCGCAGGAGATTCAACTAAGAAACCTCTATGAAAAAGATCTCTCCCTCTCTCTCTCTCTCTTTCTTCATCCAAGACAAGAAGAATCACCAAAGTCTTCCAGAAAGACCTCCCCAGAAAAGAAAAAAACAAGAATCATCACATCCCATTCCCTTCATTCCCAGAGAAAACCTCCTCACCTCCAAGGCTCCAAGCTCTCGGTGCAACTGGGCCGCCTGCAGCTGCAGCTCTGGCAGCTCCCGTCCCGACAGGCTCGGTCTCGCAGCCTCGGCGCGGCAGCGCCGCGCTGCCGCGCGCGGTCCGGCGGAGTGGGAGGCCGAATGTCGGGTTCTTTGGGGTTCGTTGAGAGTCCGGGAATCTGAATTTGGGTTGTGCATGTGGTCGACGATGGCTGTCGTGAACTGGTTTCGGAGAATGGGTGGTACGGACGTTGCCTAAAGAGCCGGTCTGTCCTCGGGGTTTAGGGTTCAGGGAGTGAAACAAGCGAATCCCCTTGTCAGGATGTTTTTCAGATGTGTGTTTTAAATATTATTTGGAAATTGGGCCACCCAAGAAATCTTCTCTCTTCAAACGTATGAGGAAGATACGAATTAGGGCGAAGGGGAGGATCAGGAGGTGGAGGAAAAGCCACCACGAAGAAGAACGTGTCGAAACGCGTCGGTTCATGCGAATGAACCGAAGACTTCCCTTAGGCTATGTGAGCATGCATGATGCTAGGCGATAGGGCGCATGAAAAAGGACAAAGATGGATAAGCAAGGAGAAATGAGAGCTTACTTCCATTCAAGTGTAAGCGGACTGCCAAACCTAGGTTGAACGGTTGAAGTATGTTGAAGTTCAACCTGAATCTAAGCCCTTTCCACGGTCGCACATAGCTCCCGAAAGGCTGTGGGCCAGCACCCAAGGAAACAACTGAAAGGCGACTCTCAGCCTGTCCCGGTCTGTCCACATTGGTCTGCCGATTCAGGGTCCCCATATCAGCGATTTGGCGATTTGGGTAGTAGCCAACATCATGACAAGATATCACAAGCATCTACAGAATCTACAGTAACCACATTATCTGAACCAAGCCGCCTCCCAGTAGGTGGCATGCTGTTGCTGGCAGTCAGCCTTTGCGTCTTGCTGTTGCTGCACAAGCGCGGCGTTGCGCTCCTGGGAACAAGAACGTTGCACAACGCCAAGGTGTCTTAGGAGTCTGTCTACGTTGCATTTGGTTAAACTCGAGTCACTGGAGCTACATTCACCTGAATCTTCCTGCCTCCCCACATGGTGTCTTCCTCCGTTTTTCAGGTCTCTCCTGCAGGCAGCACAGATCCGCTACCCTTTGATCTCCAAGCTCAATCAGGGATTGGAAGGCCTGCTCCAAGCTTCGCACCTGCGCGCCCGAGCGGAAAGCGAAGCGTTCGGCTGGGCGCTTCGGATGGCGGGGATTCCCTCACAGAGGGGGCCTCTTCAGAGGCCGAGCTGCTCGGTCTTACATGATAGCCATACAAATACCCAAACACTCCACGGGACTGCCATATTTGCCTGCCATTGGGATGGTTTTGGGGGGTAGGCTGGAGTGTCTGGGGTAAGGTGACCGCCTCCGGTGACCACGACGGTGGGTCTCGAATGGACCAGGTGGACATCGGATACCATGTTCATACAATTTTGGCCGATACATTTCTCTTCCTTGAAGACAAGGTTCTCAGCAAAGAAATGCAATGTCTGGCACGAAAGAGGGGCGGCACAGTGGCCCAAAAAAAATGGCCTCAAGCGTCCACCTTCATAGCTAAGCGTGACAACACACTGCTTAACCAGCCTCGAAGCGCAAGCACTCATTGAGCGTTCTCCTTTCTTGCAAGGCTGTGGCTAAGCTGGAAGCCTCAGTCTCCCAAACATCCTTCCGGTAGCCTTTTGGAATCTCCGCCGTCTCAACCTCTTCCTCTCCACAGGAGCTCACTGTCACGCCGGGGTCTGGTCGTGCATCTTTGGCACTCCATATTTCTTGCGCTGCTCGCACGCGGTCTTTCACTGTCTGCAGGGACTCCTGACGTTGACGCAAGGCCACCTTTCTCTGAAAGCATTTTGTCTTCAATGCTTTCAGCTGGAGCAAGGGCTTGATATGATCCGTGGGATTTTCCACCGGGTCAGCGGAAGGCAAGGCTTTCTGTGCCTTCCAGCAAAGCCATGGCTTCACAGGCATTTCATCCTCACTTCACGATTGTGCACAAGCCCTTCCATGCTACCATTGTTTCCAAACATCTGCTCAAGTTCATCAGCGCATGCTGCCATGCTAGAACAATATGTTGTTGTGTGTGTGTGTGTGTGCTGGGAAATTGCTGTGGATGTTGATCCTGGTCAAAGCAGAGAAGAGCTCAAAAGCATCCTTTTATGGTGGCATCCGGCATCCATGCTTGATCACCTGCCTTCAGGGCAATCTGAGCTCGGAACTGTCTGCTCCACCTTCAGCATGTTCCTAAAAAAAAGTGGTCAAAATAGACAAAACTAGACAACTGTCGTGATCGGGGGTGCGAGACTGAAGCGGTCTCAACTCTTTTCATACCAAGTGGGTAGTTGGTCTTGCTTCCCTGCCAGTACATTCCTATGGTCACACTGGCAATCAAGCATAAAGAAATTTCAGGAAGCCTAACTTGTCCAGGAAACCCTACCGCGCCTTGGTCCCTCCACAGTGCTCCTGGGCTTTGGGTGGCCGGAAATAAACAAAGGTGGGGCTCAAGGCGGACATCGTGAAGCCAACTCTTGCAACTACTCAACGTTTTGAGCTTTCGGGGCTGAGAACCCCCTGTAGCCAGTTGATTGGAGAATTCTGCCCAGGCTTGGATGTGCGTGTATTCACTCCAATCATTTGGCGGTTGAGCCCAAGTCGCCAAGTCCAGGCCGATCTTGACCCCCCCGAAACCCCGACTCCTGTGAAGTGGGCTGTCGGGTGAGTCATAGCCAGCATCTGGCAGCTCAGCTGGAACCTCTGGCAGGGCAACGATGATCTCCTCAGCTTAAAGCCAAAGCGTGAAAAACAAGTCGGACCAGAAACGCCCTATGAGGCGTTCACTCTGAAAAAATTCACCTACTCGCAGGTCGAATCTCTCTTCAAACACCAAGAAGTGATCAACCTCAGAAAGAAACTACCCACCAGAACCCCGTCCTCCCTCCAGCACCGGGGTGTTTCTTACACCCCCTGACTTTCTGCCGGGCGACGGGCTCAACGGGTCTGGAAACCTTCGCCGGTCCCTGCTCGGTGGGCTCTGACACGCCCGGTCCTGGCTAAACGACCGGCGTCCTTCGCGGGCACCGGCGGTTCCGCCGCGAACACGGTTCGACCGAGGAAGGAGTTGGATTTTGGGGGAAAAGCAAAGGGCCACCACGGAAGGAACCAAAAGAGCCAGAGGAAAATATCAGTTTCAGGTGCCACTCTCTCATGATCTACCAAAGCCTAGAGTGAAGACCTTGGAGGAATTGTTGTAGGATCCAGGAACTGCCGCGTCTTGGCCAAGAGTCTCGCTAGCTTGGCCGCATCAAAAGGGTTCTGGCGGGTGGTACACGACGTGTTTGGCAGCTCCTCAGCGAATGAATCCACAGGGCTCCTCTGCATTTCCTCTCAGAAACCACTGATATCTGGTAGTTTTTTCACCACTTCGCACTGTGATGTCAGTAACCTCCAATACGGAATTTGCAAACACACCCTGACGCCCTATTCACCAACACTGGAGTATGTCAAGCCTTCGATTTGAAGCAAACTCTCCTCATATAGTGCGACTCACCTCCAATGAATCTGGGAGGAAAAGGGGGCGCTTCCTCATGCTGCTTCTGGCTACAGTGGATGATGCACACTGTCTTTCAGCCAAGTGGCCTTTTGCAAGCCAGATATGCTCTGCTGGCTTTCGCTGCCCAAAGGCTGTCGCAAACCTGGCAAAACAGGGCAGGCGCAATGGGCGGTTGAAACAACATGGTTTCCAAAAAAGTAAAAAAACCTCAGCGCTGCCCAAGCTCCACAAACTTTGGCCTTGAGCATTCGGAGACTTGCTTCTGGCCGTCACCTGAGAATCGTTGAGAAGCACTGGATACAGTATGTGACTTGAGCTGAGTCAACGAAGCTGACCAAGCTAGCTGTGTGCTGTGCTAGTAGCTGCGATCCACGAGCAAATGTACCAGAGCTGCTTTCAATGCAGTTGCAATTTGACCTTGTCATACCCTTTCCATATGTGTGACTAATATGTTTCAAGATGCTTTATTTTGGGACGACTGCGTCCCGCGAAGCATATCTCTCCTCCGGGCTGGCTTCGGGCTGACCTCGGCCAGCGCTGGCCGGGCCAGCCGAGATCGGGCTCAAAGGCGACAAGATCCACAAGAACCCATTGGGCACCAGTGCTGTTGTGTTTTGCCGCAGAAAGATGCAGAAGGCGGTGCTGAAAAATGCCCTTCGCTGCTTCGTGAAACGAAGCCGATTTCTGAGATGTCTGCAGAGCGTACATCGCCAGGTAAGGCGGGTCTTCTCCTGAGAGGGTGATACACACGCCACATGTTGGTCTCCCAGTAACCCTGTCGTTTCAAGTGGTGAAGCTCATCTGCAGTCAGGAGACGAGGACGAGCCATCACTGGGATCTGCCCTGGGCGACATGGTCGGTTCCGAAGAACGCGATCCAAAGAGGTCACATCTTAGAGGTCTCTTGGACCAACGGTCCGAAAATTTCACCACTTCGGAAGCAATCCACTGACTCCCACACCTGACTGCAAACCCGCTGCCTCCGACTGGCTCGCCGGGGTGTCGCAGAATGGCTCTGCTGCGGTTGCTGGCCTGTGCGTATCGATCGTTCTCTGACAGCCACCGAAGGCGTGACGTTCTCAGGGCGCTTTCGGCAAAAGGGATTGAACAACAGCGGTGTCTGCATCCTAACATGGCTAACATGCTAAGACAAGAGCATGGGATCTTTTCGCGCAAGGGCGCAATGAAGCAAGGAAGCCTTCTCTTGCACTGATTTTTCTCGAGCCGTGGCTCATGCAACTCTACCACTCTGCAAAATGGGATTCACTCTGCCAGAAAAAGAAACAATGAGGCCACCCAGTGGCCTAACGTCAAATTCAGGTTTATCCTGATGTTAAAAGAGACGCACTGCCAAGAAGTATACAAGAGATCCCCAGCCCACCCAGAATAGAGACCGCCGTGCCAGAGGTACTGATCTCACGCTGGCGTTGTTGCAGAAAATCTGCGCGCGAGCCGAAGGAAAAAGTGCTCGGTTTGACCTGGAAACGGAGGTAACAACACTTGAGAAACCGTGCCGAAGTGGTGTTGTGTTTTGCTCTTTAGAGGATCAAGCCATTTTCAAGTATCATCTCAATTCATCTTAAAAGAAAGGAAAACTCAACGGTTTAAAGGTCAGCCTCTCACCTTGGAGGGCTGCAGCACGGCCACACATCCTTCACCCTGCATACCTTTGATGCTAGCTCGGTAGCGCCATGCAATGTCACCCAAAGCATAGACCTCTTGGCCAACCGGCAGGAGTCTCTCACGGATCTCATAACCCAGAAGACGGGACGCCGGTTGGGCTTCTGAGTTCACATTCACACTCACTGAGACACCTTCATGAGGCTGATATGTCACGGTCTCTTGTTGACATTGAAGTAACTCCGCCACTTGGAACTCGGACAAATCCAAACAAATTTGCCTCGGGGACGACCTCACCAGAGAAGTGGTTGCTCCGAGCTCACGAAAGCAAACCCCACTGGGGGCGACCAAGGTCTTCTTCTCCACGTCCGAGAAGTCGACCGTTGGAATCCATCGGCCTTTCTCCCTGCGACCAGTGTCCACTCTCTGCATCTGCCTCTGCCCATCGACGATGACTTCTTTGGTCTCGTAGATGGGATCGCCTGCAGAGTGAATTCGGAATAAGTTTAGACACCCTTAGGGGTGAAATCGTTGAATCTGTTGAACTCACGAAGCTGGCACCTGGCACCAACACAGTGACACAATCAATCACCACCAGAGAATCGCCATCACCATGAAACGCCCATCAGAGCATGACGCTCTGACCCATGACCCTGTTTCTGAGGGGGAACCATCCATCCGCCCACCTTTCTGCCAAAGATACTTCTCAGTCTTGGCCACCTTCTTTCGAAGCACCGCCATGGCGAGGAGTCCATCCTGGGGGTCCATCTCGTGAGTCCATCTCCGTGAGTCACGACACCCCAAAGGGAAAAACGTCGCCCAAAACAGCAAAAACGTGCACAAAAAGACATGTCAAACCCCCTGCGGGAGCCGCTCTCTTTGATTCTACCCAGAAATGAGAAACTTCCAGGTTGCAGTCAATTAGACTGTTGAATGGAGAGCAAGATTGGCCCAAAGATTCCTTCGTAACCATCTTACTTGTAGTCAGGTGAATTACTTTTCGCAGGCTTCTCATGTCACAGTGACTCCAGGAGCGACGGATCATCTTAAATTGTGCCTTGTTGTTCCTTCTTCTTCCTTCTAATAACATCTAATAACAATGGCCTCCAACTGCCTCCAACCTAGAAACGATGGCCTCCAACCTAATAGCAATAACAAAACATTCTTAAATGTCTTGTTCCTTCCGAACTTCATGTCCTGACTTTTCAATGGCTCGGAGGTATAACTCTCTCCACTCAGCTCTTCATAGCTCCCACAGCTCAATCCCCTTCGCTCCGCAGCAGAGCTCACACGCTCTACACCTTCGAAGGTGCCGGTTCACGACTAGAAGACCCGTGGGACAGCGCCAAACACGGTCCCGGGGTCTACCTACAAAGTCATCGTGGCCAAAAGACTTTCAAAAAGTAAACACCACAGATCTTCGCCAAGGAGCTGCTGGTCGTCATCGAAGCGATGAGCTCCAGTTCCTGCGGGAAAATCGAACTGGAGAGGACAAAAAATAGTTCAATGGATTTAACATGGGCCAAAGCTCATCCTCTGATTTCTTTCGGTATTGGATCACTTCGTAAGGGCTTCAATTCAGACTTCAGAGGCTTCAGGGTGGACATATGTGGACATCGATGATCCTCAGACTACTGTCCAGCGTTCTTTTCACCACAGAGCCTTCTTCAGTCTTGCTTCATTGCGGTGTAGCAAGAAGGCTCCCAAAGACAGGACACTGCCTGGCCGTAGGTTACGAATCATCAGCATTTGGTCAACCAAAGTTTTGCCTTTTGGGAGATTGAAACATACTCGAAAAAAGAACGCATCGAATCGAATCTTAGACCCGAGTGGCCCATGAAAACACACAGAGCTGTCTATCTGTCACTGTCTCATATACAACACAAGAGTGAGTGGTGCTGTCGCCGCCTCCCACCTCCCAAAAGGCAAGGCAGCCCAATGCTGTTCAACTGATCCAAAAAGTTCTCACCGTCTCGTCTCGCCATGGCGGCTGAATAGAATCAACCCTTGTGTTCGTGAGGCTTCTACTGGCGAGAAATCCTATTTCATATGTCTGCATAATGGTGTTTTCTATCGTCTCTCGCCCAATGTTCACCCTTCAGCTGCGAGCACTTCAGGCTGCAAAATACAGAATGACAAGCATCTGCAGATCAACTTTCTTCCACTCGAAACAGCCACCCTCCCCTTCCACGCGAAAAAGCAACCTTCCCCTTCCAACAACTGCATCCGCGGCCCCGCCTTTACGCCTGGGCGACGGCCTCGACTGCGGGCTCGGCCCCGTTGTCGTGGCCGGCCCCGGGGGCGACGGCCGCGAGGAAGGCAGGTCCCTCGACTCCAGGAGCTGGTCGAAGAGGCTCGGCCGCGGCATGCCGGCGGCATCCAAGCCGGCACGGTCGCTGGCCAAAGAGGCAGCAGCCCTGGGCTCCGTGAACATCGCGCTTGTAGGAAAAGGTGTGCAGACATCTGCCGGGTTTTAGTCCGGAGGAAACAAAGGTATTCTGAATCTGAACATGTACAGGTAATCTCATGATAAGGTTACTGTTGAAGTCCAAAGTCCAAAGCATCTATTTCTTAGGTGTCGTCTGTGGGAAAACGACATGCAGCTGTGCTTCTGCAGCTGATTTTTGATAAAAGATATGTGTTCAAGTTTAAGAAAGTGTCTTGTGCCCCTCACCACAACATTGCCCTGCCTGAGACTGCCAGACGGTGAGGATGGTGCTTCTCTTGCACTGATGCTCCCATCGTTCTCGCGCTCCTCTCGCGTCCTCTCACGGTCGAAACCTCGCACTCCTGCAGATCTGGCGGCATCCCGTGCATCCCGTGCCATCTCCAATTTGGACGCGAGGGCTCCGCGTGCTCCGCGCCCAGCGCGCGAGCCTGCGCGCTCTGTGAGCTCCGGCGCAGAGGATCGCCGGTTCGAACGATCCATGCGATCACCGGTTCCAGAGACCTGAGAAGAACAGCCGCCGGCGGAGCGGGAGGGGGCAACAGCCGGCGCTTGGACATCTCCTAGAAACCGTTGAAGCTTTCTTTCTTGCTCTTCTTGGAGCGCTTGTAGTTTGCTCAGCTGATGAGAGATTTCAGCCTCATCCTCCTCAACGCGACGAGGTCCAGCTTCACTCATGGTGGAGGCAGTGGGGTTGACTTTGAGAGCACTGCCTCTCCTGGAGACCTCATTCGATGTCTCAGCTTTTGACTTGAAGGCACTGCTCTCAGATGAGCCCTGTCCATTCAGTATGGCATCCTGCGCCGCCCGAGCATGCTGAGCCGCCACCAACGCCTTTTTCCATGCCGCCCGGCTCCGCAGCCCGTGGCTGGCACTGGGAATCGCCGCAGCGGGCAGCGAGGAGCGCTTGAGCAACAAGCGCTCCGTCTCGCCCGAGGTCGCAGTCACCTCCGGTGTCGCGTCCGTATCGAGGGGCAAGTCCAGCACATCAGCTGTTATGACTGCACCATCTTGCAGCTCCTGATGCTCCTGCTTCTGTTTGTGAAGTGCCTGATAGCTCTTGCTTGGCTTGGGTCTTTTTTCAGTGCTCCTTTGGCTGGTCAGTTTTACCACATCGTCGTCGTCAGCTTTTGCAGCCTCCACCGTCAAGGCAGGGTTGATGCCTCAGCGTGCTACATACACAAGCTGCGTCGTTTGGCTTTCACCCTTTTTCACAACAGAAATTGTCAAAACTGTCGCTCGCCCTCCATCGGTGCTGCCATGACACTCTCCCGCTCGTCCCTTTCGGTGCTCAGGGCCCTGAATCAAGGATCGGAACCCAAAGGCAAGCAGAAAATCGAATAAAAAGGTCTTGGTCCAGGGGATCCTAGTTATTCCTTTCGTCCAGGGGATCGATCCGTGGCTCCCACCCGCCTCCTCGCAGATCGACGGCTGAGCCGTTCGCCTCGGCGCGATGCCCAGCGTGACGCGGCGGGCCGGTGACGCCGGTGACGCGTGAAGCAAACAGTCAACGCATGATTTGTGGAAAGCGAAAGTGATGTGAACCAAAAACTCTTTCAGGGGTCGTCTCGA
This sequence comes from Durusdinium trenchii, assembly GCA_963970005.1. Taxonomy (NCBI): domain Eukaryota; class Dinophyceae; order Suessiales; family Symbiodiniaceae; genus Durusdinium; species Durusdinium trenchii. The sequence continues at coordinate 104,387 of CAXAMN010022862.1, read as the reverse complement.
TTTTGAGGTGCCAACGGCTCAGTGAGCGCCTGGCCCGCGGAGAGGCCGCCTGGCTTGGTCTTCAAAAGACCCACCATCATCCGACCGCTTCGGCTGGGTGCAACGTTTTGGGTGACAGCCCGGAGAGAGAAAAGCAGAAGTGACCAAAGCAGAAGATTCTGCTTCCAAGTGCCTCCTGCCGCAACATGCGTGCCAGCTTGGACAGGGCCTGTCGCATGTTCATGCCAGAGGCTGGAAGAGCTGTGGCAGCGTGCCCCCAGTATTGATACTGTACTTAATTAATAGAACAGCAAAAATGAGCTCCTTTTCTGCCGTGTCCACTTCAGTGTTTTCAGATCGACAATGCACAGCAAAAAAGCAAGACCAAATTCAAGAGAAATCGCTTTCCCTGAGAGAATCTTTCATTCTGGGGGCTTGCTGAGCACGGTACGTTTGCTTCACCACCTGTTGGGCGTGCGAAACTGCACGACAAACAAAGCCAGGAACATCAGTCGCCCAAATGCGTCCATAGATCACCAACCACTGCAACTTAACCTGTGGTCCCCTGGCCAAACCTACAGATCTGTATAGGAACTCCAGCTAAGCTGTGTGGCAAGTCATGTAGACTGTAGACTGTTGATCAATAAAACCCTCCCTGTGACACCTCTTCATAAACGGAGTTGAAATATAATCAAGAGATATCAAGAGTCTACAATACATTAGGGAAGTCACGTCTTTCCCCGCGACACGCCATGGGACCTGAATCCACACCCTTCAGCCATACAGCCTCGACCAGCTGTAGTCAGCTCATGCCAAAAACATCCAAAAAGTCATCCCGTTCATCCCAAAGCCATGGATGATATGACCTGGACCTGGACCGGGCAAAAAGAAACTGCAGCCCTCATCTGCGTTGTGTGGGCGGGTGTGAATCAACACCCGGCCCCTGGTGGACCCCAGGAAATGCACATGAGTTCTCTGTGAGGCATGCCAACCTGCCGTGGTCTAAAGTGTTGACCTGCCATGACCCACCACCTGGTGTTGACGGGTCACATCAACGAAACCGTGGGGTCGTCACCGCAACGGCGGGGTGGTGATCACCAGATCTGAGATCCCCGGCCCTTGCTGATCCCATCGTACTGAAGGTCATAAGTCACATCTGCAGCTTCTACCACCTGCCACCACTTTTGGGGCAGAAGAAGACATAGAAGACATGCTCAGCAGAACACAGTGTGGTGCGCTTGGAACCGTGGTCAAATCTCGAGCCTTCACTTTCACATGTCAGGGTGGATCTTCAAACTGGGAGGACTACTGGCTGCTGCGACATTAAATTCTTTTACTCGGACTTCATTGCTAGTGCCTTCGCTGACTTAAGCGGACCAACCATGCATGAAAAGGTAGCATCTGCAGAAGCCTCTTCCTTCTTCTCCTGATCACGCTTCATCTGTTTCAGAAACTCCTCAAATGTCCACTCATCCTGAGCAAGCTTCTCCTCCTCAGTCAACTCTCTCTTCCTCTTGGCGGGCCGATAATGGTCGATCCGCCCCCGCGGGGTAGACCGAGGCTTCCACCGAGGCATGCTGGGTGGCGGAGGAGTGGGCGTCCAAGTGGGACGGGGCGGCACCGGCCGCGGTCCAAAGCCGTTGCTTTGGGCATAGGACCCCGACACAGCAAAGCTGTGCTCAAGGCTTTGCTGGGTTTTGGCACTTGGGATCGTGCCACCCATCCCGGTTGGAGCCAAACGGGAAAAGATTGGGTGTGCACCTGAGGCTGCGGTAGAACCTGTTGCGGGAGGCAAACTCTTGGATGTAGGCAAAGCGTATTTCTGGAAATGGTTAGAAGCATGCAAGTGTGGTGGCAAAGGCTGGTCCTCCGGCTCTTCTTCACCTTCTTCATCTGGTTCTGTTTCTGACCACTCATCGGCTTGTCGTTCTTCACGCGGATTCACAGTGGCATTCACAAGAGCTTCTCCAGGTGGTCTGGCTTCTAACTTTGGATCCCAGTCATTGATTCTTTCTTCACCATTGGCCGGTGGGGCATTTCGTTGCACCCATACAGCATACAAGGACACAGCATCAGGCTTGAAGACCCACTGCACCCCGCCCCGCTGTCGGTTCCGGATCCGCTTCTCGGTGTTCACCCGGAGCTCGAAGATGATTCGGTGATACACGCCGTCACCAAAGAGAATGTGTGGCCTCGCATACCATCGGGCTGTGGCTAAATTGGGTGAGCAGTAGACTCCAGGTTCCCAGAAGTCGTGACCTTTATCGCGGTCGTTGGACTCGAGAAAAACGCCAGAATGCAACACAAGCCAAACCGAGTACCACCATGTCCCATGATAGGCAACTTCCCAGTTGTCCTCGGGCATCACCTTGGGCTCTCTCAGATATCGATACTTCTTCCAGCCATCGCTATAGCCATCCTCCATTAAGGCATCGTCCAAGCCGCGAGCTGCCAGCCATTCGATAAAGAGTGGTGCAAAGTCCTTGCGCGAACCCTTGGATTTCGGGGCGATGGCACCAGCTCTGCGAGGCTTGCACACCTCACGCCATTGAATTACTAAATCTTCTCTTGCAATGGCAGCATCTTCGAGTGCTCCTTTCACAAGTGCTACTTGCTCATCATCCATTTCGTCAACTTTTTGGTCCAAGGACAAGGACCGATCTTTCAGGAAATCGAAATCCATGGAAAACGGCTTGGCATCGGCATTTGTGTTTGAAATTCCATCCTCAAGAAAGGCAGTTGTAACAGTTGTATCCTGCTTTGGACTTGCATCAATCGATTCATCCTGTGGGAGCGTCAAGGCCGTCGAGGCCTCCAGACTTGGATCTGCTGCAGTCAACCCACCCTCCTGCAGTAGCGATGCTTTCTGCTTCGGACTTGCAGCCTTCGCATCCTCAGAGCCTGGAGCTGCCTCCGCGCCGTCAGCTTCGTCTGTTTTTGCGGCGGACGCTGGCCGAGCGGGACTCAAGCGATCGGCCTCGGCGCCGTCAGCGTCCGCCGTGCCCACGCCATCGACCATTGCCGATCAACGGGCGACGACGCGACACCTTGAGCAGCTGAGCAAAAGTGAATTCAGTTGGTCGAGTCAAAAAGCTGCCGGGGTAGAACACTATTCTTTGGCCCCTTTACATAGTCTTCAGGTCAGCGTACTGCGTCTTTGGCCCTTATCCATCTAGAGTAGATAAATATCTGAATGCAACCTGTGAACACCTCACGTCCAACACTCCTGCACTTGCTAACTTGCCAATGTATCGGAAAGAAAGCTGCTGCAACTTGCTCCGCCCCCCCCCCACGAACCTTTGCACGCTCCACTTGCGCAGTGCTTGAACAGCCTCAAGAAGGGCACCGGCTTCTTGGACCCTCGACGCCACGGCTGGTGGAGTGATGGACCCTCTCTAAGGGTCAGACCCTCCAGGTATGGATGCTGCCTGAGACGAGTTTGTAGGGCACATCTCTGGCCCTGCGGTGGACCCCCCAAAGCTTGAAGTCAAAAAGAAACCGAATCTCCTGGACTCCTGGGCCAACGATTTTTCATCTCGCTGAATCTTGCATGCTAAGGTGTCCACAGTGCCGCTTCCTCAAAAAAAACAAAGGAAACACTTCAGCAAATGAATGAAGCGTGAAGTTGCGTGATACTATATGATATATACTAATACTACACAACCAGGAGTCGGAGTGTTGTCCCATATCAAGTGGAAGAAAGACCATGTTTCACCCCAAAAGACTTGTGGCTCCGACCACGGAAAGTCGACGCGAAGGATCAAAGGCCAGAAGTCCACGCAGCATCGTTGCACCTGGACGACGACTTCCCAAGTCTCTGTCGTGGAACACGTGGAACACGAAAATCGAACGGAACGCCGGACTTTTGGAGTCCGAAGGGCGTGGCTTTGCACATGTTCAGAACGAGGGAGAAGAGTGAAGAACGTGTGCAACTTGGGGGCAAATGAGGGTCTCAGGCTCAGGCTTGTGTACAACTCTTGGAAGCAAAGACATGCAGGACCCTGTGAAGATCCAATTCCCACAGGTCCTATCGGACGCCGTGTGGTGTTCCGGGGTCCCATCGAGTTCGACTGGATCCTCCACATGCTTGAGCCTGCTTGAGCCTGCTTGGCAGGACCAGACAGCTCTGTGCCAACTTGGCTCCCGCACCATCACCGTCCAGATGTCCCAGCCTGCGGCGCTCGCGGGGTCGCGGCTGGTGCGGAGACCCGGTGCGCGCTCCTTCGCCAACTGTGTCGACCCAATGTCTGATCAGTCTTGCAGGTGGTGCGGTAGTACTTACTCAATATTTGACGTTTGGTTTGAATGAAGATTGGAACTCAAACCTTCTGAACCAGGCTTCCGCACATCTTTGACAAGCCCTTCACGGATCGGCTCTGTGGAGAGCACCGCAAGAGGAGTGGTCGCGACTCCTGGAGAATCTCTCGTTGCAGTCGAGAAAGTGGTGGGGACCCCGAAAATCCCCAAGCGACGGTCGGACAACTTGACGGAACCCATCACATCGTCCTCCGGAACCCACCACTGCTCCCTGAGCGAGGCATCAAAAAGAAAAAACTCCAGCCAGAGCCTATCCTGGCCTTTAGAGTGCTTGAAGTTCAGCGTTCATGGGCATATCACAGGGAAACTAGCAGGATGGGCCTCTTTCTGTTTCTTCCTCTCTGTCATCCCTGACCTTTCGTCGCACAATGTTGCCACCTATACAATTACAAGTACAAGTAATGTAGCGTGTCAGCCATATCTTTGCGGATGTTCCAAAGCCACTGAGCGTTCGAGCTCTAGAGAAGGCATGCCCATGATTCCAACGACCTCAAAGTATGCCAGTTGGCCAACAAATGCAGCTTTTAGTCCTGTGTACTGCCAGCTCTGCACTAAGTGTTTTGTTCCTTACAATGTTCACAGTTCCTCCCAAGAACTCCACTTTGCTGAGCTGGTCCAAGCTGTTTTTGCCAGGAAAGAGTGCCTGACGGGCCGTCGGGTGAAATGGCACAGCACAAAGGAGACGGAAAGCGTGACTCTACTAGGAACAACTGCGTGTTCATATATTTAAGAACCTGCAGAAATCATCCTTCTGTAAGAAGGAAAACGTCTATATATATATATTATATATATAGGCAAATCAAGTTATACGAGCCCCACTCGTCTGCCAAGCAATCTGTGCTGGCCCTTTTCTTTTAGACTGACCATTTTCGGTGAACATCGGCGCAGCGCCTTTGCAGTCCACATCTCGTAGAGGATGCACCCGACAGACCACACGTCCACTTTCGGCCTAGGCGTAAACACGCTGGTGCTTCAGTATGACTTCTGCAGTCATTGTTTGAAAACAAGGGAAACACTTCAAAACATGCTGGCAAAGCCCGTACTTTGATCGAGCCAAAAGCACTTCCGGTGCACGGTACCTGGCAAGAGTCAGGAGCCAAAACCGCTGGCCGCATGTTTCTCCCCACACCCATAGGAAGGGCTTGGGTTTCCCACTTTTGAACAAAAATATCCTAAGAATCTCGCTTCCGAAACCATCAGCTAACTTTCATTTGGACCCATGACCGCGACGCGATGAAAAAAAAATGCGCCAGGAAGGACCAGCGCGTGACCACATACTCGGTGAGCTGCTCCTCGATGGGATGAATGGCCTGCGGCGCCATTGAAACGCCGGAGGCAACTGTTCAACAGTTCCAGAAAGGGAACATGAAATGGTTGAGCAACCACAGAGATATGGTTTTGGTGTGCAACAAGCGGATAAGCAAAAACCTATCAAAACTTGGTAGGATGTAGCAAAAGAACAAGCTTCAAATCTCCAAGGCCAGCTTTCCTCACATTTCTCAATCATCATGGAAGCTGAACATCACCATGATTCAGAAGAACCGGCGCCTCGCCAGTCTGGCCATCCACTGCAATCCCGCGGCTCAAGCCCAAGTCTCCAATCTTGGCCTGGAAACAACGGCGGTGGAACTCAGCTGCGTGGTGGCAGAGCTGTGCCACGCAGGGTGCTCACGTGCGGCCCGCGGGCACGCCTCGTGCGCCTTGAGGCGAATGAAGATATTCGCAGGCTTCAAGTCCTCGGTGGTTTTCGGAGGGTTCGTCCGAGCGGATCCATTGGGATGTTTTTTTGTTTAATGCAAAAAAAAGAAAGAACGAAAAAAAAAGTGTTTCTTCGCCAAGGGGGGACAACCTGAGTATAGCTGTTCCACTACACCGTTCTGAGTGGCTCGATGGATCACATGGGCACAGTGCAAGTGAAGAAGTCCCAGCAGCACCTGGCCGTCAAACTATGGAATTTTCGAGGAAAACCTAGTCCACCAACAGAATACAACCTGCCAAGCCTGTCAATATGTGTGAGATCTTTGAGCTATGCTCTATATACAGTCCAAAGGTAAAAGTGCTTGGAATCTATCCAATCCTCGAGAGGCAGCCTCAAGACACTCTTAGATATGGAAAAAAGGCGATGGGCGACAGAATTCAGCACAGCATCTGTCTTCGCCACGCTTCCCGTCTTCGTCTCACCTACTCTACTCCAAGCATCGCCTGCGGCCCCGCCTGCGAACAGTAGCTACGGCACAAGCTCTCCTCCAAAGGTACACCACGGCCTGGCCAAAATCAATGCACACACCCTCCCACACCCTTGTGTGTGTGGTCATGCTTTTCATAGTGTGGCTCGCTTGCAGGAATGTGCAACTGCATGCAAGTGCAAAGTCTTACAGTAGACATACCAACAGTTACTAACATTTCCGGATGCATCAAGGAGAATTCCTAAGGTCTCACAACAAACAACTTGAGAGGAGGGAGACACGAAAGGTAGGACAGCGGGAAGAGAAGAGAACGCGAGAGGCAGGAGCAAAAATGCAATGTTCGACATGGTGATTTATCCCCTCGGAGGCGACCTTTCGTAAATATAATTTCATATGCACTCTAAATGTTCAAACATATGCTCTCGAAATGTTCAAAAAGATTCTTAGGAAAACAAACTTGCCCCATGGCTCAGAGCACCAGTGAGCATTGAATCGGAGCATCATAGGATTTGAACTATCCTGAAACCATAAGAGGCTCACGAAGACGTTCCCCAGGAGAGAATTGACATGCTTCACAAAACAAACTCTAGGTATGTATTCCCTCAGGGAACACCTTTCGTGATTAGAATATCATATGCACTCTTTCTCAATGTTCAAGAGGGTTTCAACTATCCTGAAATCATGAGAGGCTCACGAAAACGTTCTCTAGGAGAGAATTGAATTTAGAGAGGGGGGGTTGAATTGAATGATCAATCATTAGACCCGGACGCGCCAACACTTGCTTCGCAAGACAAACTCTAGGTATCCCCTTAAGGGCTACCTTTCGTGATAACGCAAACCCCTCATGGACCTTTCAAATGAGATAAATGGGGGCCGAGCAATTTCATCCAGCATTGGTGCCTGGTCCCCAGTTAAACCGCTGGTCGTCCCCACCAACGCTGCCCACCCACACCACACCTCTGACCAAGCGATCAAGATCACAGTCCATGAGCCTCGTGTCCGAGACGTGTCTGACAGGCGACAGGCAAGCTGAAGCGTTGGGCAATGGATGTCTGTTGTGGCAACATTATTGGAGATAAAGGATAGCTTCACAATCAAAGTCACAAAAACCCAGCAACAACGTACTACTTATGTAACATATGTATGTATTATGTAATTGTATGTAATTGTATTGTATTACAATAAACGAAAGATTGACACAAGAAGGAAGCATTCCAAGTTGATCAGCTTGCCAGTCACACACTGCTGGGCACTGAATCAGCGCTGCACTCCATTGAAATGTACAGCTCTCCTGAACATGATGTCGCATGTTCGACCATTTTTCTGAGCAAAACAGTAAGAAAACATGCCCTTATTTGTGAGCTCAGCCCTCAACAATTGGAATATCCAACTGAATACTTTGGATCGGGCGCCCTGATCTTGAAACACAACCAAACAGTGATTCTTATACTTCCAACCTCAACAAACACGGCCAGGGCCTCCAGATTCCACCAGCAGCACCTGGGCACCGGTGCGAATGGCCCGCGGTGCCCGAGCGGCGCGGTGTCCACTCGCGCCCGAGGCGTCGTTTCCGGTCCGCAGGGAGGGCGTTGTTTGTGCCCGGACGAATGCCCTGAGATCAGCACATCATGCAGTTGCAAAAGATTGGGATGTCGAAAGTGTCGCATCAACTTGATCTCTCTCAACCTCAGTGAGCAAGAGGTGTCTGTTCGAATGGTCCTCTGCGCAACAAACAGTGGTGGTGCTTTGCTACAAATACGCATACCAAGCGACGTTTAGGGGACGCACAAGGTGATACGCATGGTGTGATACCGCATGCATGATAACAAACTTGTCCCCCCCCTCAAGGTGACCACGTTCGTCTCAGCATCAAGAAATTGTCAAAGACCTTTCGCCTCAGCAAAGCAAAAGGCCTTCCCAACACTCGCAGCAGCACGTACATTGCTCTGGGTCCAAATCGCGTTTGTACCACCGTAGCTCACATCAAAAGCAACTTGTGCCACAGCAACTTGGGCCCCCCCGCATCCGCTTGATGGCCACATCCCTGCCATCGGTTGCATCACGGAAGGATGCAACCACACCTCAGTCGATGCAGGAAGCTACAACGACGTGCCGGGATGCAGGAGCCACAACGCCGGACAGGACACGCCAAGCGCCGCTGTTTTCTCAGTGCCTCAGTTTCACACCATAGCTGCCGCTCCCAAGAAGCTTTTGGAAGTGGTACCTGGAAAGTAGACACCGTCGATCCCACTCAACAACCCCCCCAGGCCCCTTCGCAACTCGGAGGACCTCCGTTCGACGCACGGAGCTCCGTGAATCACCGGCGCGGCCGGACGACCGACAGCGCCTGGCAGGCAGTTGGAAGCTGGAGGCTTCGCCGCCCAGGACCTTGGCAGGTTGCTTTTGCGTCGATCCTCCGCAAACCTCCCCCCACGAGGAGGCAAAAACGCTCCAGAAACGCAAAAAAAAGGAATGCAAGAGGATGCAAGAGGTGCCAGAGTTCCAAGTTCGATGCAGCGGTCTTCCACAATGTGCTCCCTTCTCAAAACGATCTCACCCAGTAAGTCGCAAACACTTCTAGCAGAGCGTGCACGCTGCATTGGGCAGCAAAGCCAGCATAGGGTCCGTTGAACGTCAGTTTGTTCGTTCAACTGGTCAAGGCTGATGCCAAAGACTGTACGCATAGAATTCCAACAAGGGTGCAAAGGTCCCTTCATTTTGAGGAAAGGAATCCACGCTTCAACCTTTGCTACTTAATTGAAGGTCCAAAATCCAAAATTCAACATCTTCATGCAAATCCCAATGTCTTTCAGAATCTCTTGAGCTCTTCACGGCATATGAGGACTCTGGGCCAAATGTCTCGGCACAATTTCCTCTCTAAAGTGCTTCATGCTACTGTGGACATGAGGAGCATCTCCGCTGCGTCAGAAGCTTGCTCGCCCAAAAGAACGAAACGCTCTTTTCAAACACGGAAGGAAAACAGAAAGAAGACGGGGAACGGAAGCCTTCCGTATATTCAGCACACAAAGGTGTTGCACTCCAGAGTCACACCCTCTGTGAGCCTTCAGAGCTGGGATCTGTATGTCACTGTATGTCTTATCTCACCTGCGACCGCTGAGTGCATAGCCCACCTTCGGTCTGCATTGGGAACTGTTTACAGAAACCAACGTTCAGCCGGCAAGCTAAGTACGGAAAAGCAAGTCCACGTATGAGAAAAATAAAACAGGCTTCTTGGATCCCGTGTGATACAATGTGATATATCCACCAAGGACACAACTGGGACTCGCAAATGAACTCGTTCTTTGGGAAAAATGGCAAATAAACACTAGCCAAGCAAGAGCCAACTCCCTCACTTCACTCAGGAAGACAACTCCCAAGCTCCTCAGAAGGTCTCGGCCAAGTCCTCGGTGCGTCCGCCGGTCGGATCCCGGTCCCATCGGACGGGAGCGAGTCGGGGAACCGATTCCAAAGGGCAGGCACGGGGCCCATCCGTGCCTCACCCCACGGCCATTTGGGAAAAACCAGCGGCACCAACGAGCCATCTCTTCGACGGACCATCTTCGGACCATTCAGACACCGCTCCGGGGCACCTCCGGGCAGCATTCTTCTCGGAACGCCGGGAAGGTGCCGATCCTCCGGGACACCCGGGCCCAGGTGCCGATCTCCGGATCGAGGTGATCGTTCCAGCTTTTGAAGGTCCTGGGACCGACTCGGGGGGGTAAACGGACCGGACAGGTGACGTCGGCCTTTGTCCGGAGGTTGGAGACCCCAGCGAACTCGAGAAGGTTACCAGCGAACTAAAAAGCAGCTGAAAACAGGTGTCGGCAGCTGTTCGAAAGAACTGTGAACAGTCCTTCTGATCTCTGCATAGTCTTTCTTTCTCACGGCCTGTGCACATATCCATCACACACAGAACGGGCTCTATCCGTGCTGTGGTCGCGCATCTGGATAGATACATCAACACAATAGGATGGAAGGGAAGGTATGTGAGAAACACACATTCTACCAACCTATGATCCTATCCTATTTCACATATTATATATACATACATACATATATATATATATATATCAGATGCATGAATACTGTATTTAAGTTTCCCTAAAAATCTAGGGACCAAATGAATAGTGCGAACACTTCTTCAAGGAAGCTCACCCCCGCCCTTAGCGGGGGAGCTTCCTTGAAGAAGCGTGAGCTATCCTGCGTCCATACTGGTATCATAAGTAAGGTACTGGCTACCTCTCCCTTACTTAATTCAGTAAGCGCCTACTTAATTAAGTAGGGAGGGAGGAGCTGAGTAACTTACTGTAGATACATTGAATCGAAAAACTGGCAGAATCCGCCTCCTCAAAGGCTGTTCGGTCGCTCTTCAATTGTGCCACGATGGGCTCCTTGGCGATCCGAACGGTGTGCTCCACGTGAGTCTTGAGATGAGTTCCCCTCCCATGAGCAACGGCCCAAATCCGGAAAAAAACGTCCAAGGATGGTTGTAATCCTCAGGGGTCACCATCCATAGCTGCGGGTTGTGGTCGTCAAGGACCTTCCCTTTTCCCGGCCCAGCCGATGGACCCTCCGAAATGACAAAGGTAAAGGTGCGGCGCAATTGTGCAGCTTGCTGCGATCATCTGAGGGCGCCACACTCATATCAGCTTTCGAAACGCGCTGAATCAGGCTGTAACCCCTGGGTAAAAACATTGCTTTGAAAAGAAGCATTTGACAAAGCTCAAGGTGACAATTGGCGCATCCAGCTTAGCATGGCACTCCATGGCAGTCATTAGCTTTGGAAGGTCCTGAACCAAAACTGCCACCAAAAGACATTGATACACTCCCTGAAATAGTCATGGAAGTGGACGACACGGCCCCTTGGACTTACCATTTTCAGAACACCAAACAGGTGGTGAACTCCACATCCGATCTGATGATTTTGGGGCGAGTGTTGGGAGTTGCGAGACTTAGATGGAAACTGGAAACACAAACACGTTCCAAAAAAATGAACCAGTCTCCTTCTTGATGAACCGGTCAATCCCATCCTCAAACCTGGATCGCTTCACGTCCAGCACCTTCGGCCTCCAGAGCTCGGAGCCAGCGCTCGCAGGCGAGCTGGGGGGGAGCGAGTCAGAAGTTCAAAGCCACGGGAGGGGAGGTAGAGTGGAGGGTGAGTCTTTTCGTCTTCGTTCTTCATCTGTCCCATGCTTTTCAGAGTCGCTTTGATCCAAAAGTCGGGCCAGCCGCCAACGCATTGAGCTACGGGCGAAAGACCATTGAGAATGGCATCAACGACAGTGGTTCCATTCGCACGAGGAATCCTTGGCAAGCAAAAGCGGAGCCAATTCGACGGACAAAGTGCTGGTCGCTTAGCAGCATGGACGCTGTTATACCATCAAGACCTTCTTGTCTAGGAGGAAAGATCCAAAGCTGTGTGGTACAATGGGTTGAAGGTTCTGCATATTGTCTGCAGGTAGCAACATCAGTGTACAAGTTGAAGCGTCTCACCAAAAAGAAAGGTAGACCTGCAACTGAAAATGGATCAAAAAATAGTTTTGGCCTTCAGAAGAGATAGGGGCGGGGGGGAGGGTCAAGTCTAAACTTACTTGCTCGTGCTTTGGCAACTACCTGGAAACAGACAGTCAGCGTGTGACAGCATGTTCTGCTGTAGACAGCACAAGGAAATGCACTTTGAGAGCACCCGTCCCACCATCTCTCTCGGAAGCTATGTCATCAAAAACAGTGACAAAAAACACAACATTATTGTTTTGTTTCCGCGGCTAAACCATCTCAAACAAGGCACATGATTCCATCCAGAGGAGCGGTGTCGAGTTCTGGCTTCACACCTCAACGCGCGTTTCGACAAGCTCAGCGAAAGGTGCTCAGCAGCACTTCCAATTCACGAGGGCAAAAATGGCGCAATCGAGAACGCTGCTCATGATGGTCATGCCTTTCTCCACCGGCACCGTAGCAGCCTGGCTCATCACTTGGGAGTCTTGCCTGTCTTGACGATACTCACGGCCTCACTTGTCCTGTATCATTCTGCATCTCCGTTGCACGTTGTCTTCCGAATTTTTCCTCTCAGTTTTTTAAAGAATTGCCACTTCTAAACAGGGTCCAAATCCAAGAATGAACCTGTTCGGTTGTCACCCACACCCAAAAGGGAATGACGGGACAGCTGCTTGTTTATGTGAAGCTGCGGCAGCAAAACTTCCACAATCTGGCCAGGGTGACACCACTGAGTGCATCTCCCGCCTACAACGGCACACGACGGAGGCTTGTAATGTTTTCTCTTGTTGGAAAGCTCCGCCTTTGCATCACAATCTCTCCAAAACGCCTAGAACTTAGAAAACAAACCCAAAATTCAAACAAACCACCTACAACGAACCACATCGAACGGTTTCCGAAAACAATCTCTGTCTCACTCTCCGCCTGATAATTTGCGATCCCCTTGCTGATCACTCGACCAGTCCTCAGACTTGTGTCGTCCGGCACAGTCGGGCCAATGCCCAACGGCACCAGGAAATCCCCCTGACTGTTTTCATTTACGAGTCGAGATTTGCAGATCCTTCGTTTTGCAGGTAGTAACCTTGGTAAAGGACTTGGTCCATGAACCAATGCTATGACAATTTCGTAGGGCCTTTCAAATCGTGCCAGGGAACCCCCGCCTGCCAAAGCTTCACTGGAGTCAACTAGTGTAAAGAGAACCTCTGAAGGTTTTTATATATAACTCTTCATGCAGCTCGCTCTTGTTTTCTTCCGCATCGGCTGGAAGTTGCACACGCCCATTTCGGGCAAAAGCGGCCACTCCAGCACCCATCATCTTCTTCTCCAGGTGTCCTCCCAACTCTTGCTGCTCAAGGTCTCGAGCCGCCTTCTGATGGAGAATGGGCCATGCTGACTCTGGGATTGCAGCCCGCTTCCAGATCTCTGCGTGAACGTAGATCTCCATGACCTTTGCGTTGATCCAGCGCCCCCGGCGCCTTGTCATGTCTGGGTTGTCGGAGCTCATGAGAAGCCAGGAGGCGCCTCCGGCTCTCAATGAACCCAAATCGAGCCCCTTCTTGGTCTGGAGGTGGTCCAGCAAGTTCGCCTGAACAAGACGCTGGAATCGGCTCCGGATTGTCGACCCCGAAGCCGGCCACAGCCGCTGATCAGGGCGCAAATCTTCGAACGCCGTGATGATGATTCTGACCAATTGGGGCTGGTCGACCTTTGCCATCTGGTGGCGCGCACATCTGAACCTTGTCTTGGGTTCAGCTATTTGAAGGAGCACGTACTCTATGGTGTAATTGACATCAGACGGGAGGACCAGGTCCCGCCTGAAGGCATTCACGGATTCTCCGATCCGGGTCAGTCCGGCGCATGATAGGGCGATGATGCCAGCGACCCTGCACCATCCCCAGCATAGTTGCCAATGAAGAGGTGGTGCGTCGGAGGTTCTTGTCGTAGCCAGCTGTAGGCCAAGTTTCAGGCCGGCTGAAGCAACCTCCTGACGCTTGGCCTTTTGGCCGAGACTGCGTTCACAGTCTCACTGTAGTGGCCGTACGGGCAGCCCGCCCGGTACAGCTCACGGCCGTACCTCTCAAGCAGCAGATTGACGGCCTCTATATCTGGGTTCCCGACCATGAGGAGGTCGTCTCTGGTCTCTTGGCGCGCTCTGTCACGGGCGTCTCTGGGCAGCAGTCTCATTCCATGGCTTGCCGCCGGCTACAGGGCCTAGGTTTCCTAGGAACAGGATGGTCAGAAGGAGGACCCAAAGCTTGGCCTGTCCAGAGCGGTGCCGAGAAGAGGAGGCAGGGACGTAGTGGGCTTTGTGGTGGCCATTATGAAAGCTCCTCCAGGCAGGAAAAGCCAGAAGGATGAAAGACTGACTTGGAAGAACCCCAAGAAATGCAACAAGGGTGAAGAAGGCCCCAAGAAGTCCAACCAGGGCAATCAGTCCAAAGTCCAAGACGGCTGACGAGCATAGCATCTGAAGGCCTGAGCGGTACCTGGCAGACAAGGGCATGCACAGGATTCTTGTGGTCCTTCCCCTGGGTAGCCAAAAGTGCTGTCAAACTGTTTCTGCTTGGGCTCAGGAACTTGGCGGCTGAAGGGGTAGTGCTTGTAGTTCCCATGGGCAAACCTCCATGAGTCTCTGTTGCAACTTCACGGCGGCAGGGCCTGGAGCAAGAGGAGGACAAGGCGAACCCAGTTTGCTCCTTTTCTTGCCAGTCCGGAGATCTTTGAGAATTGGAGCAGCTCCGTACATGTTGTCCCTGATGGGGCCAGGCTCCTGCAAGGGCTAGCAAAGTCATTGTCTCTGGTGGGGTGATCCGCTGGCAGTAGTCGAGTGGGCCCAAAATGGTAAGCAGGGTACAACGCTCCTGCAACTGTTCTCCTCAAGGCTGGACGGAGGCCATCTGAAGGAGACCGGCCCTTGACCAGTGCTGATTCGAGTCCATGACGACCGGAAAGCGAGTCTTCGGCCTTCTGATGGCCTGCTCTTTCATCAGCCTCTCGGCCGCTAGAACTTCTTGAATGTTGATGTGCCTGGGGCTCCTCCAGCTCCATACCTTGCACCTCAGGCTCCTCGCGCGCTGTCGCCAGGACTTTCTTCTGTAGGGCCTTGTTGAAGGTCTGGCCTAAAGCCTCTGCCAACTCATCGGTGTAAACTGCTGAGGGCTTGGACCACTTGCCTGCTATTTGTACATGCTGATGGCTACCATCACAGCTTCGCATCAACTGAGAGGTGTCGATGCCCGAGGTCAGGAAAACAAACTCCTTCTTGTGTATCGGTCCAAACATGCATGAGGCTGTGAACGTCTCCTTGGCCCCCCAGACCGAGCAGAGAAACTGCCACTCTGTGAGCTTCCTCATCTTGCTTCTTCTTGGCTGTTCAAGCAGGCCGGGAATGTTTGACCTGGCTGCCAACATCATCAATGACAGGGCCGGCAGGGCCATCGTTGTGCCTTGGAGGGTCTTTGGCCCGAGGGGGTCATAGTCATAGCTTCTGGACGCAGGATGTTGGGCCGGACTGAAAGTGGTGCATGGTGGAGCTATCATGAAAGAATCTAGCTTGCCGGATTCAATCAAGAAGAAAAGCCATGAAATGACTCGTAGGGCTCCACAGTCAAAATGGGGCGACCTGTCTAGATCAATGACAGGCCCAACAATCCAGCCATGGCTAGCAACCGCCTTTGCAACTTTCCCGGCTCCTCCACAAATATCCAGGAAGTGAATCGAAAAGCTATAGGCCTCTCCGGGCTAGCATCCTCCTGGGTCTCTGCTGGGGCCTCAAAACTTTCTTCATACATTGCATCGATGTTCTTGAGGATGGCTTCAGTTCTGGACAGCATCCTGGCATAGCTGGCTTTCTTTCTCCCAGACCTGCACAGGGCCCTTGCAAGGGAGTCACTGATCTCCGCTGAAACAACCGCTCCCTTGCCATCGGAGGAGTCCGTGGCAAAGCGTCGAGACTGCATGGTGGCTGAAATGTCTGAGGCGATCAGGGGGGCATAGAACTGCAAGAAGGGTCAACTCCTCTGCAATTGATCGTGGTAGGCGTACTGTCTTGGGGTTCTCTTGGTCAACCTCAGACATCTGGATCTTGTAGGCCTTCTGGAGGATTGTACATGGCAGCTGAGACCCACCCGCCGACCAGGCAGGCATGCAGTGCGTCTGAAGTGGTCTCTCTGGCAACAAGTTCAAGGGAGATGAAAGCCAGAGCAAGTCTTTTCCACACCGGAGCAGCTACCAGTACAAGTCCTTTGGATCTGGTTTGCAGAGATGCATCTATCTCAGCCCCAATGATCTTCCCTTTCTCTTCATCGATGAGGTCCTTGAGGGGGGATCCTTCAAGCCCCACCGGACCCTTGACCCCTTTCGGCTTCCAGCAACTCGGTGACCAGGTCCCAATCGAGGGTATCGGTCGAGAGCTCTGTGACTCTCTCTGGCCCGGATGAAGGTCCCCTTTCATCAGCGGCTGCAGCCCTCTCAAGATTTTCAGCAAGGCCCCTAACAGCGCGAGCGGAAGCTCGAACAGCCTCAATCAACAGTGGGAGAGCGGCCTGAGCGCTCATGCAAATACGCCGAAAGGCGTAGAGATGGGGTCGGAACCCGGTCAAAGCGCTGCACTGGGGCAGCGGAGGAAGATCCCGGAGGCCAGGGATGGAGGTAGAGCCAGCAGCACAGGAGAGCCGCGGAGAGGAAACCAAGGCGAAACCTGTGATGAAGAAGCAGGCCAAGTACGGCGCGGATGCCGAGCAATGAGATGGACAGGCCAAGCCGAACCAGCCCGACGCGCTGCCGAAAGAAATGAGCCGGAGCAAGTCTCCGACCCAAGGCTGCATGAAGCTTGAGCAGCGGCCAAAGCAATCAGAGTTACAAGTCACTATATACGGCCTTGCTTTTGGTGCGTCCCACTGCAATTGATTAAAACATTTGAACATTCAGCTCTTCCAAAAAAAAACAGAACGTTCAAAATGGTTAGGATCAGTTCACCTGCACTTTCTTAAATATGTTTAAACAGCTTAATGGGGTTTCTGGCAGACTTGGGAGATCCATCTGGATCAACGAATCGATCCTGTGCGGATCCCGTGCGGATCATCGACCGAAGCCGAGGGCCAAGTCGCTTGTTCTGCTGCTCCAAGGGAGCCTTTGACATCTTCTCATCGAAGACGATGACCGACTTGGCACCTGCAAGAAAGTATGCGGGCTCCAAGAAACACTGCAAAAGAGGATCAAATCGTAAGAAGAAGAAGAAGAAGAAGAAGAGGAAGAGGAAGAGGAATGAAAAGAAAATATATTCTTACAAAGCGTTCCAGATCCACGGTGAAACAAACTGATGCTGGCCTGCAGCTTTGGCCATCTGGACCTGGTTGCGCGCTACAAGCTGTTGCCCGAAGGCAAGTGTCTGAAGGCAAATGGTTCTCAATCGACCTGAAATTCAAAACATGAAAACACCATGTCCAAAGAAGCTGGTGAAGCCAGTCTTTTCTACACAGAAGCAGCCGATCCAACATTCAGTGGGCCTTCTGCGCAAAGCTGCAAATCCCTCTGGCGACCAGAGCCACAGAGCCAGGCTGCAGCAGGGCTGATGTGCAAGTGTGCACTTGGACACTGGGTTCGTGTGGAAATTGGGAGACTTGCAAAGGACAACAATCTGACAAGCAATTCAGACTGAATCTGGAAAGAATCTAAAAGCATAAGAGGTATTCTCGGACAATTGAAATCGCAGCGATACTCAGAGTCTCAAGACTTGCCTCCACCTTGTAAGGCGTGCAGCCATAGCGAGCATCTAGAACGCCTGGACTCTTCAAATACCTGGAGTCCGGGTGAGTCATCCAAATCCGCTGGCATTTGCCCAAAAAACTGTCCTACCAACTGTTACCAGCCCGCTCTTTTTAGAACCGGCCACTGCGAAAACAACCGCTGTTGGGTTCTGCAACTGAGAAACTTCTTGACATCATAAGCCACAGAGTGTGGGCCGAGATTGTCGCAGTCCACTTCAAGTGGAGCCACTTTAGGAGGTCATCATGCGTCATGTTCTTTCCGAATTTGCGTGGTCCTGTTAGGTAGTGCGGTGTCCAACCCAAGTGTACTCCACTGAACATTCCAATCCTTGCAAGACAAGAAACTGAATCAGGTAGCGATTTTTTTTCCCCACGGAACCGGTTTCACAAAACCCAAAGCGAGCATGCTTCCTCGGACATACCAGTTCTTCTAATCAGAAAAAACTTGTCATTCAAGGCGATTCCAATCCTCCCGCTATTCTGCCGAGGCACCCATCAAAAACGGAATCAAGACCAGAGTACCATTCTGCCAGACGAGCCTGAGGAGTGAATTCCAGCAGAGCAGACTCAACAACAAAAAAGAAGCAGAAAACGCTCAGATTCTAGTAGGGTGGAGGCCATCGCTAGTAGGTTTGAGGCCATTGCTTCTAGGTTGGAGGCCATCGCTATTACAAACAAAGAGAAAAGAAAAGGAAGAAAGGTCTCAGATTGAGACTCTGAAGTCCACACGTTCTCCGGCCTGGAACCACAAAATTCTCGCTTACTGGGACGGCACCGGGGCACCCATACTGACACATTGGACCTCCGTCATGGGCCGAACCTGTATCTCCACTTGCAGGATCAGGTCATCTCGCAAACCTCAAAAAATGACGCCGACATTGCTGGAGCAAGTTCAACCAGCCAAGATGAGGCTTCGACCCTCAAGCTTCTGATAGTATTTTCCTTGCAAAGCCAAACAAATGTTCGTGCATTTGTAGACTACAATACAATAGAATGTCTGAAGGGTGCAAAGTGCAGACTAAGTCTCGAATCTTTGGGACTAACGTTGACTTGGCATTCATGATGCGATCTTGCCTGCTCGCGTGGCCGATGATTCCCTGAATCCTCAAGCCATTGGTTCAAACTGTTTTTAGGTGGATGGTACAGAATCGGCGGTGCGCAAGGACACACCCTGAAGCCTAGCTCGTTCTCAGGTTCGCAAGCTGGGCATGGAAGTTCCCGTTTTGGAGGGACGCCTGAAGGCTTCTGCCTCATTGGGCGATGCCCAAAAAGCTGCGGAGCCGGCAATGGCAGACTCCTGAAACAATCCGTGCATCAAAATGGATGGCAAAAATCTTAGGACAAAACAAGTGAGATACACAATGTTGAAACTGTTCGAGCGCCGAAACACTTTCTGACACCTGCAACAGTAAGCGTCTTCCAGTGGAGGGCCTCGGCCTCAAGGTTCACAGATTAGCCAAGCAAAAAAACACTGCAAAACACACGAAACAACGGCCAAAATCTTTGGGCCACGGGCTCTGCTCCCTTACCTTCGGATGCCCCGAGCCAAGCTTGCAATCGAAGGCCTCGAGAGAAGAGCCAAACGGGTCCACTGCGGGTTCCATCGTGCAAAGCGCAGGGCCTTGAAGAACCGCAAGTGCTACAACAAGCACGGCGGCCTCAATTTAGACAGAAAACGGCACAACAAGAGAAACACAAATTGAATTATTCATCATGAACTACCAAAAATGGTGACTTATATATGGAACCTTCATTTTGTGAGGTTTCTGCCACGGTCGGCAACGCGCCGGGTCGAGGACGTGCCTCAGTGAGCATCTTCGATGCAGGGTAAGAACAAAATTGATTTTTAAGTTTAATTCCAATAGTTTCTTGTTACTACTAGTAAAGCACCTGTTACTACTAGCGTGGCACTTGTTACTAGTAGCAAACGAAAAAACGGCCATCTCAGAGCAAGACTCGGTGTCTCGCCACCATCTGATCCACTGAAGTGATTCCAGCGTTCTGAACGTGTCAGCGGTTCTCGTATGGCATGTTTTTTCCCGTACGTTGTTGTGACCACCAAGCGTGATGCCCAAACAAAAACGTTGACCTTTTTTGCGATTCTTTTGAGTCCCACGTTCGGACGTGTGACATGTGCATTGACATCTGTGCAGCAAGGGAAACAACACGAGTTCACCTGAAAATCCACAAGCAAAGCTGCAGAACGGAAAACATTGGTTTTGCAAAATAGATGCAGGGTCCAAAGTTCAAAGCCACAAAAACGGAGATGTGTTTGGCTCAAATGTTGAAATCCAACTTGAGCATGTAAGTTCACCCCACAGCCAAAACCATACGACTCAGCGATGCTGTCACACATCGACAAAAAATATCAAAAAAATGTTGCCAGGGTTCTGGTCTAGCACATTGACAAGTTATCCTTGGCTTGCAATGTATGTTTTGTACCAAGTTGACTCACAAATAAAAGTCATCGCCTTTTGAAAACTCTATCGCTGTGCCCACAAAATGAAGAACTACATGCCAAAGTTGTCGAGAGTAGCCAACATAGACCTTGCCCCTGACCCTAATTTTGATTATGGAGAAAACAGACCACATAACAATGTACAACGTGTTTTGACCACACTTTTCTTGTTGGTTCCTGTTGTTGTTTTTTTCCTTCGCTGCGCGCATTGTGGTCGAGGCCACGCGTCACAACTTTTTGGCTCCCGTTGTTTTATTGATTTTTTCGTTATATTCATTGTTTTTGTATGTGTTGTAAATATCTAGTCATCTCTTCTCTATAAAACAAAAAATTCAGTTCCATGATGATTTTCTATAAAACTGAAGTTGTTTCTCCTTCTTTTTAGAGGTTTCGATCCGAAAGGGGGGAACCAAGAAAAACACAAGAAGAGATCAAACTATCAAACTGAAATCACTGCAAAATACATGAACCGCTTAAGTCCGCTCCTTTTTAGACACGTCTCGTTGGGAGAATCACTGCCTCCGTTTAGAGGCTCCGGCACACATCTTCGAATGCGTTGAACGAACATTGGGAGAGCTATCGCGGCCCAAAGTTACTTGTGGATGCAACAACAGCTCGCGGTTCTGCCATAGCTTCAAGGTACTCAACATCGTCAAAGTGGTAAAGAAGAAGGCTCACATACGCAGTGGCCTGCGTCACGCACTGCAACGTAATAGGCATATTGGAGCGTTCGTGTGGATAGGTGGAGAGAGGGGAGGCGGAGGGCAAGATTCGAAACAGAGTTCACAAGTCTGAACGTGGTTGTGAAATCTGTGAACGTTACTAAGGCCAGCATGTATGTGAGATCTGTTGATTAGGCCAGCAAGTATTAGCATGAGTCCCGCATGTTGGTCAACCCCAGGTTGCATTCTTTTCGTTTTGGGCACATAAATCGGGAAACCCGGAATCATCGAGTGAACACGAACTGAACGAAAAATGACCAGCGGATAAAACCTTAAAAAGAAAGCACTACTCTTCTTTTTAGAGGTTTTGATCCGAAAGGGGGGAACCAAAAAAAAACACAAGAAGAGATCAAACTATCATTTTTTTGCACGAGTGGAGACGCCATGTGTGCATGGTGCACAGGTCATCTTGGACTAAGTAATGAATCTCCAAAATCTCAGCACCGAGGAGATTCAAGTCTGTACAGATAGAGTGAA
Source organism: Durusdinium trenchii (assembly GCA_963970005.1). Taxonomy (NCBI): domain Eukaryota; class Dinophyceae; order Suessiales; family Symbiodiniaceae; genus Durusdinium; species Durusdinium trenchii. Next base: position 82,987 of record CAXAMN010022862.1, on the reverse strand, counting down.
ACATCAGTGAAACTGAACTATGACTCTTTTGTTTTGGACATTGAATTCAGAAGTGAGCTCCGGAACATATCTTGCTAGCTTGTATCTAGTTTGTTCTTGCGCGAAAGGAGGGCAGCAGGCCTGTGAAACAGGCCAGTGCAAGAGCACTCGTTGAAATCAGTGCTCTGGCAATTGTTCAAGGCTCATTGGTGTGTAGTGGGCAAACCAAGCCGGAGCGTCATTCAGCACTGCGAATGAACAGTGACTTAGCTCAGTTTCGTCACAATCTTGAATCCAAATCGGTGCCTATGTCTAAGTACTGAGATTTGCAATCTGTTCGCAGGCGAGAACCTCAGTTCTTGTCCTGTGGCAGTGAGCATAAACAGACCGTACAGTTGGTTGGATCGCAGGCGAGTGCCTTGGCTCTTGTCCTGGGGGTGGGTCCGTCCCTGCCAACCTCAAAGTGTATAGACGGCACCGCACTCAGGTTTCACATGGGCAACGCATGACCGCGGCAAGTCTGCCCTGATGTCGAGGCATTATCTGATCAAGCAAGCGCAATGCATTTTTCGCTTTACTCCTGCAGGCTTAGCTGTTAAGGAGTGTGCTCATGTTTTTTTTTTGCACGGGTGGAGACGCCATGTGTGCACAGATTGCACAGGTCATCTTGTGCTAGTTAAGAGAGAGTTACGAGCCAGGATGCGAAACCGAAGAAAAACACCAGCAAAAACACCAAAACCAAACAACAAACAAAACAACCAACCCAACCCAAACAGACCACGAAGCATTCTGGCATGTAACTCAAGAAGGTCTCGTAGACCGCAAAAGCGTGAAAGGTGAAACATGGGGCTATGAATTAAGCAAAGGCCTCTCAGTAGTGCTGGACAGTGCAAGTTTTGTCTATCTTCATTCAACGTCATCCCTTCAATGCTGCAAAGCGTCCTGAGATCAGAACGCTGTGCAGGCTATTGCACTTGGAGGGCATCGAAAACATCGCTTGCGACGTTGTGCAGTCAAACGAGCAATCATTATCATTACGATGCCGAGTCAACCTTTTCCTCTGCAGCATCGAACAGGCATATGGGGAAAGACCACTGTGAATAGTTCCCGATAGCTCCAAGCCTTCGGACAACAGGATTCAGCGATTGCTAGAAATTTCTTTGGGAAGGCGATTGCATACTGCAAATAGCCACCCCTCCCCGGCGGGAAGGAGGGCAGTGGACACACTCTACTTGCGTCGGTGGCTCCCGAACAGCTTGGCCCACGGGAAGACACAGAAAGGCTTTTTTGCACGAGTCGAGGCGCTGTGTGCGCAGGTTACGCACAAGTCACCTTAAGCTGGTAAAAAAAATTGCACGAGTGGAGGCGCTGTGTGTGCAGGTCATGCACAAGTCACCTTAGTCGAGTTAAGAAGGAGTTACTAGACAGGTTGCGCAAAACACGAAAGGACCAAAGCAACCCAAAACCCACCAAAAAACAACACAACAAGACCCAAACCGAGTGCAACCTGTAGCGCAGCTCCGAGAGCCAAGAAGGCTTGAAAAAGGTGAGACAGGGGCGATGAATTCCGCAAAACGCTCAGTACTTCTTGTTCTTCATGAGGCGGAGCAAGGTGCAATCGAATCAGGGGCATAGGAGCCCAGCGAGCAAACGGTTGCATGTGCTGTTGCAAGTACTGATTAGCCATTTATCACCCTGTGAGTGCCGTAGCACCGCCAAAAAGGCAAGGATGAAAAAGATGGGAAGGATTGCACAGTCCAAAATTGCAGCGTTGCTACTGTGCTCTTACCACCAGTGAAAGTGTGCATCAAATAGATCCGAATTGTTAGTGAGGGAATGGCCCTTTGACCAGGGTCCATTCGTCACGATTTGCTTTTTTGCCAGCAGGTGGCCACGAATGCGGAACCAAGGAGGTGCCGTCAAGGGAAAACCACGGTCACTCAGCTCGGTATTTCCAAAAAGCCCAGGATGAAGGACAGTGCGAGGTCACCGAAATGGTTCAAAAGAGGTGGCGAGGGAGAGGTGGCTCCCATTCCTCCCCCAGAGGGGGAGGATCAATCAGAGCGTGTCAGGCAAGTCAAGCACACAGGGCTTGATATAGAGCGTGCGCCGTGACATGCTCCAGGTGTGGGCAGTCATCCTGGACCATTACTGCACCTTGTGTTGCTTTTCTTCTTCTATCAGCCTCTTTCCACCGCGGCCATCAGGAGCGGCCAAAACATGCATGTGCCCCATGAACTACGATGCTAAGTTAGGAGGTGAAACAGGGTGAGACGCCGTTTTCCTAATTCTGTACACTGTACTCATCCAGAACCACTACACGGGTAGCAGGCTGGGACTGGCTAACTACTCAGTGTCGACGAAGGCAGCTAGCACTGTGTCATTGGCTGGTACGCACAGGACCAGCACACGGGTGTTGGTCAGCAGCCTACTTTGCTTATGTAGTCATTATTGGTAAACCGAAGTGCGCTTGCAGCTTTCAAAAAGACATCACGAGATGTGATTGGGATATGATTGGGGTCTAGCCAGCACACGGGCGCAAGCAGTGACGCAAGACATCCGTGAGCACGTCGACACCAAACCCTCAATCGAGGGCAGCAAAAGAGTCATCTGCCCATTGATCCTCGTCTTCTTGAGTGCGTGGCAACCATCGAACCCAATTCGGCATATCTAAGTTGTCACAGCGAAGAAAAGCATTTCCTCGAGAGTAAGTGCCCCGCCAGGTCACACTTTGGCCATTTCCCTGAAAGCGACAGAGCTGTGTGCACCCCGCAAAAAGCTCGTCGTGCAATATAGAGCAATGTGGGAGGCACGTGCACCTCTGTTAAGGAGGCACATTTGAGGAAGGCTTCCTGTCGAATTATCCTCAGTACTCCAGGGAGTTTCAATGTCTGCAAGTGTTTGCAGTGTGCAAAGGTACCTCCCGTGATTTCTGTGATTTCAGTTCGTGAGAGATCTACTAATTGCAGCTGCATACACCGCTCGCAGGCACTCGGCCCCATCCAATTAAACTTTGGAGGTAGGGTCAATGCGGTTAAGCCGGCTTCCATGAAGCAGCATTCCGGCAAACATCGCGTCCGGCCGTTCGGCTGGTGCTCCGTCAGCTCGAAATTGATTTGACGCAGCACTGTACATTTACGAAAGGCACGGGGCATGAGCTCTGCTTGTGGAGCGAGCTGATTGGTGGCGTCATGAGAAGTCCCAATCTGCAGAAGCGCACAGCACTCTTCAAAGACCTGTGCTCCAAACTGCTTGCATCCTGGTGCAATGACTTTGCGCAATGCATAGCAGCGGTGAAAGGCTTGCGTTTGCAGGCTGATTACCGTGCTGTCCAGATGTACAATTTGGAGGCGCTGACAGTTCCGCCAAGCCCCCTCCCCTATTATACGGTAACCTGCATCAACTTGCACATGCCGCACGTTTGCCACATGCGAGAAGGCCTGCGGGAAAACTCTATCGATATAGTAGAACGGGACTTGCAGGGCTTTGGCTTCCCCTTGCATTTGCCCCTTATGCTCGGCTTGCTCAAAGCAGGGGCTGACAACAACAGTAAAGCAGTTGCAATCTCGCAACGTGTGCCAAATTGGGTCAACTAGCTTCTGTTGCGAGTTGCGACAGACAAAGCTTAGCTCGCACCCAAAGGTGCTGCTTTCACCTATCACTGGTAGTTGTTCCATGATTGCATTTTCAAATTCTTGCAGTCGGTCGAACTCCTGAATTTCAATTGTTAGCTGGGCTTCATCGCCAGCTAATGTGGTCAAGACCAAATACACAGTCAGTGCCCTTTCTTCACTCCACTGCGAAGTAGACACTGAGATATGGTCAGCAATCATGGCAGTCTCCCCTCTATATGACTTTGCACTCTTTTCTTCGGGCCCAAAGGGATTGCGTCTACTTACAATTTGCTTGCGCTCCAACTTGTGACTCGCTTGTGACTCGCATTCGCTAATAGCTTGTTCTGTGTGTAGTGGATAGGACAACTGCACGGGCAGTCATCTGATCGTTGATTTTTTTTCCTCCTCAAACAGTCAAACAACAGATTCCTCCAGGAACGACAAGGGCCTGACACCCATCGAAGGCATTAGCTGCAACTTGGATGCCGTGCTGGCTTGCCCTGTCACTGCGTTGTGTGACATATCAGACTGCTGCGCTCCGCAAAGGCACCGTACCCAATGCTGCTTACAAACGGCGGAAGTGCTATTGTACTAAGCGAAACACAAGCTTCAAAGGCTTCAGCGCCTATTTCTGTGAGATGTTTTGGCAGGGTGATCTGCGCCAAGGCTCGACAGTGTGAGAATACTTGCGCTTGCACTATTCTCACTCGCGTGTGTGAAAGGTCAATGGCAATTAATTGCTGGCATTGCGCAAAGGCCTTAACCTATAAACTCAGTTGCTTGCGAAAGGTGGATGTCTTGAATGCCTGACGAATTGAAGCACCCCGTTGGCAATCCTTCTGGTGGGGATGTTAGTTCTTGAATTCCGGTAGCGGCTCTGGTCCGGGGAAGACCTATTTGCGCTAGCCTTATGCAGCCTTCAAAGGCATAGGAGATTGTGGCACCACAGGCTAATCTGCAGGGGCGCACTGTAAGCACTCCCACCTGTTCAAGAGCACAACATTCTGCAAAAAGTCGAGCACCTAAGAATAGGCACCCTGGCATCACCACTGTGGTAAGTGCGTAACATCCTTGAAATACAGCATTCGACACTGTCACTACAGAGCTGGGCAGTTTAACAATGGTAAGCGTGTGGCAGTATCGCCATGCCTGTCGCTCAATGGTATGATATCCCGCCTCAACTTGGACATGCCGAAGCCGCGCTACGGCAAAGAATGCTTTGGCAGGAAGAATGCCGGTTCCATTCATCGGAACCGAGATTGCTTTGGGGTGGTCCGCATATTCTTCCCTTCTGATTTGTTCCTTCGAGGATATTACGCGGAGGCTATTCCAGACAGTGAGTTGGCAGCGGTTGTTCTCCCAAAGCTTCTCATGAATAGGGTCACTGAGGGGGCTGTCGGCCTCATCTGACAGAAGTGCCAACTCACATCCAAAGGTGTCAAGGCCATACTTGTTGGCCAATAGCTCTACTAGGTAGTCTTCAAGCATTTCCCAATGATGGTAAATGCTCAGTGGGACAGTAGTTTCAATTTCATTTCCTGCTAACGTGACAAGCCTCAAGGGACAGCGGCAAATGCCTGCCAACTGATCTGCATCGCTGTCTCTGGGATTCATGAGGGATGGTGTTGCAGCAGTAGTTAGGGCTGGTTTGAGCCAATGGCCGCCACCATTCATTGCCTTGGTTCTGACTGTCCGGTTCGTGCTGGTGGTTCCTTCTGTTCCTCTTCGATTTGGTCGCATTCTGTCGCTTGGATGGGGTTGGTATGGTCCATTGACCTGTAAAACTCTTCAAAAGCTGATCCTGTACGTTCATTATACAGGACCTCCGTGTCTTGCAAATATTGCGAGTGGCAAAACCACCCGACCCTGCGACACCACTCCGCCTCTGTGATGGCATTGTGCTTTGGGAGCGCGTAGGGCCGCTCTACTTTGTCTTTGAGGCCAACCGGGTATCCTCCCTGATAGTATTTCTGGAGCAACTCTTGAGGGGTGTAAGTCAGGGTCCCTTTTTTGGCAAGAAGTAGCCAGTTTGGCCTTGAGAGAACCACCGCGAGTCCTGTGAGGAGCCATCTGGAGATGATCTCATACTTGTTGCCAATGGAACGAGCTGCATAGGTGTCTTTAGCTCGGAGGAGAAGGCTTTGCCTGAAGGAGAAACACCCTTGTCCGTCCGGCGGTACATACTTGTCATCTTCAACTTCTTCGGTTTCTTCTTCCGCTTGATTCGCTCTACCGAGTGCGCCAGAACCATCTTCTTGCTTTGTCAAAGGAGGCTTTGTTTGGGGGTAGCACAGCTTGCAGTACGTCCGGCCACACTGGTACCTCTGTTCGAAGAGTGCTCTTATAGGTAGATTGAAAGGAGACTATTTGGCCCAGGTTCCCATCTAGTCACCTTAAGCTGGCAAAAGATTGAGAAAGGAACCAGCCAGCACGCAGAAACAGAAAAACAAAGCCCCCCAAAACAACAGAACAACAAACCAACCCCACCAAAATCGCTGGCCAGGTTCATACCTCAGGATGGCTGAGTCAGCCAAAAGAAGCGGTGAAACAGTGTGAGGCCTGGGGCTATGAATTCATCCCTTGCGCTCAGCACGTCATCGTCAGGTTCATGGCTGCTTCTTTGACCATCAAAGTATAATCACTGCCCCGCGGCTGACAAGATCATTTGCGTTCTTCTTTACGGTGGGCAACGGAAACGACCACCATGTTTCAAATGGGAGCTTTGTTGCACAATCGGAGGGACTGCAAGATCTAGTTTGCAGATTGGCACGGAAGGCAATCACGGGCAGCCAGCATTCCGCTATCATGCTCACAAAGTTCCAGAGAGGTGTGGACCATGCGAGACAATCCGACTCAGGGAAAACAGCTGGGTCAGCAATCGATAACTGCAAATCGTCGAAAAGAAGAGCGAGAGGAGCCATGCAGTCGAGAAAGTGGAGGTGCAGGCAAGCATGGCGAAGGCAGGCCCGAATCCCCCCCGAGGGCGGGGGAGCAACAACAAGGTGCCCATCCAAGATGCGACGGTGACTCCAAAAACAATTTGCCAAAGGGAGTCACAGAAAGGCAAATTTTTCCAAAGCTCACCAAGAGCCGAGTTGGGGCAGTCGACTGGCGCTCTCACAATGGGAGTTGAGCTCACATGGGCGCCTTACTGGTGTGCCTTCTTTGTGCATTCATGAAACGTGCCCCATGAGCTGCGTGAAACAAGGTGAAACACCGTTAGTGCGCTGTACAGCCTGTACTTTCTGTTCCGTAGCCTTTTGGCTCAAGGTCGTAGCACCATGCATGCAGGAGTGGGGTCAGCCTTAGCTGACGTCACCCTCGTCGCCTTTTCTTTCGCTCGCGCCAGTCAAAGCAACTGCCAACCTCAGCTGGCGGGCGCTGCACTCGTATTTTCGAGCAGAGCAACTCTAATGTCACATGATCTATGGATGGAGGACAATAATTCGCTGGACCTGACTGATAGTGTGGAAGATAGAGTCCATGTGCCTATTGCATTCACACGGGACCATGCGGATTGGCTTGCAGCAGATTTTTTTTCCACGAGTACGGACGCCGTGTGGGCATGGTGCCCAGGTCATCGTTGAAGGAAGGGAAGAACAGTCAGATGGTGGAGAAAAGAACAAGGACAACCAAACAAACCAAAACAAACAAACCACAGCCCACAGGCCGAGTCTCCACCATCTTGTAGTCTTTCCTCTGTGCTAGGTGAAACAGGTGAAGCGAAACCAATGACTATCAATGGGCCTGAATTCTCGAACGAAAAGCATGGCAGCGCAGGTCTGTGCCCTAGTAAAGTCTCCACAAAGGCTTCAAATGGACTGTGCTTCATGATTCCTGGTGACCAGCGGCCACACCACAGTGTGGCAAAACCATGGTCACAATGCAGGTCAGGAGTGTCGCAATGCTCCAACGCCGATTGCATCCATGTCAAAATGGAGTAGCAGTAGTTATGCTGCATGCCGTGGAAAAAACTTTTCTTGTAGCACAACCCATGCAACTGGTTGCACTGACAAGTCCAGAGGCATGTCGCCAGTCGGTGATCAAACAGTGGCGGCTATAGCAAACGACGAAAGCCTGCAGGTAAGGGTGCGAAAAGGCACACCCCCCCGAAGGGAGGTCAACTCAGCACCCTTCGGCACACAATGTGCCAAAACGGGGTGTCCCCAAAATCCGTGAAGTGCTGCGTCATTGCAAAAAGTGATCTGCTGCGTGCAAGGCCCGTGTGAAACAGGTGAAACTTTGGACTGTCCTAGCATGGTATCTGTACCTCTTTGTACAAAATTGGAAATGTCGGACATCAACAGCGGGAACTAAGGTTCCCCCTGGGCATCCTCCATTGCCACTCTCTTCCACCCGCCTGCTAGGAACGAGGAGCTAAGGCTCTCGTTCCTATTGGCTCACAGCGTTGCGAATGGCGAAAAGAGGTCGGTGATCCTACTTAGTGTTTGCGCATCTCACTTGCCGTACCTTGCTGGCGGTGTGCTTGTCATTGCAGGTCTGGAGAGTCTTCTCCCCTTGCTTGCCCCTTGCTCGAAAGTGCGTGCTGCCTGCAAGAGCGCAAGCGCCTTGCTAAGCAGGGATGGAAACCTCCTATGGAAGGGTACTCTGAAGTGAGGCTTGTTTTGCGATGATCCTCAGCTCCACTATGGAATTAGGCCTGGTATGGCTTCTGGCCTACCCTGGACTCGCGCTAAGGCGTGCGCCCCGACTCTTAATGGGTGACTGTGAGGCTGCTATAGCTGTGGCCAGAAAGGCTTATCCTCATCCAAGACCAGGGGTATATCCCATGTCCCCGATCATATGCAGCCAGGGGCCATCTCATAGCAGGACAAATGGCGAAAGCATTTTCTTCAGCATAGACTCCTCGCCATTTGTGCTTTTACAATCCAAGAAAGCTCTGCTTCCAATGTACCGGGGGACGGATGGCAAGCTCAACTAAGGCTGCACAATTCATGAAAGCCTTGACTCGGATTGTATGAAGAGTAGTCGGAAGGAGAACGTCTCTGAGGCTAGTGCAGTGCACAAAGGTGAACTCCGGAATTTCCTCTGCATTGGTGTTGCTCAGGTCTGCACTCTTAAGCAGTCGGCGTGAGAGCGAGTGCGGTGATTCTCGCAGAGGTATGACAGCCTGGTGCTAGCTCACTGTTCCTAGCTTGCAGTGTTGACCCTTGGGGGGATGGAAGTTTAGTCAAGGCAAACTCAGCAAGGTTAATGCACCCTTGGAAGAGGTATTGCCCGAAATTGGCTTCGCTGGTGAACATGTTTGCAACCTCTTCCGATGCATACACCCATTGCAAGGAACAGCATGCCGCAAAGGCTTTGTATCCAAAATCTCGACAACCCGGAGCCAAGACACTGTTTAGTAGTTTGCAGTCACGAAAGACGTTGCAATGCGGAGCTGTCGGCAATTTTGCCAAGCCTCTGCTCCAATGAGCCTGATGCCTAACTCTACACTGACGTATCGCAGACGTGGAACCCCTGCAAAGGCCCCTTCGGCGACGATTTCTTCTGGGTTCATAGGAACATGAACAGCTAGCGGAACATGATGGATAGGGCAACCCTCGAAGTGTTCTTGTGATGGCAGGATAACACTACAGTTCTTGAAGACAATGGTGTATGCCATGCCTTGCTGTAGCTTGTCCCAGATTGGATCCTCAAGGTATGTCTGCGTGGCAGTTTGTAGAAAGTCAATGGAGCGCCCAAACACTTTTTGACGAGGAGCTATACCACGGAACAGCCCATGAGCAGATTCAGACACTTTTGGCTCAAACCACAATTGCAACAAGTTTGCCGCACATGGAGCTCGATGATTCATCCAGGATTAGCACTCCCCCTGATATGGAGCCGGTCATGGAATACTCCCTGATGCTGACCACGCTCTCGGGGGAGACTTTCAAGGTCTCCCTCAGTGTTGCCAAGTTTGACCGGTTTGAGGATCTAGAGGACCAGGTTTTCCACTATCTGGCCTCGTTTACTGATCTCAAGCGTCCGAATCGGGTTCTTCCGCAGGGAGCAGCTCCACCCACTGGGTTTTTCAAATTTGTCACACACAAAGAAGGCGTTGTGCTCTGCTTGGACCCACTGTTCAATGTCACCCCAGTTCAGGGGGTAAATCGTTGCACCCGCAGAATGCACGGTTGCCTATGTCACTGAGCTCCGTCCGGATGACAACTTCTTGCAACACAACACAATTCAGGAAGACTTCTTTGCCAATTTGCGTGAGTCGCAGAGCCATGTGCACTGTAAGGCGTTGGGGTCAAGCACGAACAGAGGACAGCAGCGTCCTGGCACCAGGCGCACAGCTTGGCAGATATGCTTTCGAGAGTTGCCTCACGCTTGCAACTATCACCTTTGACATGGATCGTACGAATAAACCACGAGCACTGCCTGAAGGCGCATTCTGTGGAGCAGGCATTGAGCAGCTGTGCTTGCCGAATGACTTTCACAACATCGGGCCGAGGGCCTGTGAAAATTGCAAAAGTCTAGTGGAAGTCAACCTCATAAGCACAGAGATCACAGCCCTGCTCTCTTCCACCTTTGCCCACTGTGTAGCATTGCAGTGCATATGGCTTCCACCGCGCCTCATACAAATTGGAAAAGAAGCCTTTCTTAATTGTGTTGTGCTGCAGGAAGTTGTCATCCCGACAGAACTCAGTGACATCGACCGGGCCTTCTGCGGGTGCGAGCAGCTGCAACGGTTTACCCTCCCAAATTGGGAAGACGTTGAACAGTGGGTGCAGGCAGAGCACAATGTTTTTTTATGTGCGACAAATTTGAAACCTCATTGGCTGGAACTGCTTCCCGCGGAAGGACCAGATTCAGATGCTTTTGACGAGGAGCTAAACCATGTGTACCCTTAGCATTATGCCAGGCCATGAGAGGCTCAAGGTAGGTGCCTTAGCATCTGTCTTAAGGAAACATCCCCGGCCGGCCGTAGGAACAGCCCATGTGCAGCCTGGACACCGGTGGCTCGCAATGATAGCAAATAGCCTGCCGCAAAAAGAGCTTGACAATTCATCCATGAGTAGCACTCCCATCGAAAAGGAGCCCGTCATGGAATGCCCCCTGCTGTTGACTGCGCTTTCGGGTGTAACCTTCAAGGTCTCTCTCAGTGTCGCCAAGTTCGACCGATTTACAGATTTAGAAGACCAGGTTATGGATTATCTGGCCTCGGTCACCGACTTCCAAGTTTTTGGGTGCGTCATTGACTTTTTATACACCACCACGCAAACCTACCTAGAGGACCCAATCTGGGATAAGTTGCAGCAAGGTAGAGAATACACCTTGTCTTCAGGGACTGTAGTGTTACCTTGCCAGAACAAGAACAGCTCGGTGGTTATCCTGTTGATCAAGTCCCCTTAGCTGTTCATGTTCCTATGAACTCAGAAGAAACTGTCCCAGAATGGGCCTTTGCAGGGGTGCCACGTGCAGACACGTTAGCGTCGAGTCAGCTACACAGTGGGCAAATGTGGCAGAGAGCAGGGCTGTGATTTCTGTGCTCATGAGGTTGACCTCCACAAGCCTTTTGCAATTTTCACAGGCCCGCGGCCCGATATTGTGGAAGTCACTCGGCAAGCAGAGCTGCTCAATGCCCACGCCACAAAATGCACCCTCAGGCAGCGCTCGAGGTTTGTTAGTATGGTCCATGTCAAAGGTAATGGTTGCAAGCGTGAGGCAACTCTCGAATGCACATTTGTCTTGCCGTGCCCCTGGTGCCAGGACGTCACTATCCTCAGTTTCGTGACTGACCCTCTCTCGACCTAGGGAGCAGCACTCCGCGAACACCCTTCGGCTGTATTGGACACACCCTGGGGCGGCCATCTCTCGCAGCACATGGCACCCCTGGAAAGTCCCTTCTGCAAGACTTATGACCGAGGGTGGAAGCTTGACAATTTGCAGTTGTTGACAACTCTGCCAGGCCGCGATTCCTGCATGTTGAATGCCCATTGCCACTTCTACGTGCCGGAGCGAGGGTGCAGCACAAAAGGCTCTGTCAGCAATTTCCCCACGTGGGTTGGCCGGGACACGTACAGCTTTGGGGCAGCTTTCCTTTCCGTCTTCCTGGACTGCCAGATGGAATGTCCGTCTCCATGCAGGGACGAACTACAATTTGTAGCTGCAGGAGCACCATGCGGAATGCCTCTGCTTGGGGTCAAGAGCATCTAGAGCAAGCTCTTTCAGCCCAGGAAGTATCCGGCATTTGGGGGCATCGGTCACAAGCAATGTCCTTGGTGTGCACTCCCACCACGAGCAGAGGGTTGTCTTCAGCACCCTCTTCTTTGGGTCGGCATCCACAGCTCCGGGATTGGCTTGTAGCAGATGGTCAGGCCGACTTTGCCAGGGGTGCGGAGGCCAGTGTGACACAGTCCGAGGCTGAGGCTCATGCAGCAATGGCAATGCATGATGCCCTTTGCAGTCCTCTTGGCCTTGATTCCGCTCGACCCACCCTCGTGTTTTCAGATGTCCGTGCGCAGCCATCCAAAAAGGACAACGGATATGCCATATAGGGAGACCTGCCTGATATGACTGCCATTATTCAGACACTCATGTTGCATCGAGATCTTATCATGAGCAATCAAATGATCTATCCAATAGTGGACAACCGAATGCCGGCAGATGTCCCTCATTGGCCGGCTTTTGCAGCATGGTGGGCCTCCCGTAAGAAGAGACAACTGACATACTTTGGGTTTGTGCAGATGCTACTACTGGCCTTCACAAGATTCCATACTACTGGGCAGGGGTTTTTGTCCTCGAGGCAGCACGCTTCCTGTGCCCCGCTCAACACTTCGCACTCATTGACAATGACTGCACCAGTCACGCTTCTTGAAGTGCAAGACCCACTCCAGCTGGCGCATCAACAGCACCAGTGGGTTGACCTAATTGGGTGTGTGCGATCTGAGTCCAGCTCCTGTGCGGGTATTGGCATGCTGCTCTTCACAGAGGCCCATCTGGAATATAATGCAGGTTTGGTTATTTCGATAGGCAACCGCAGCAAGCACAGCCCACTGCACGACGAAACGACTGCTGCGGCCCTGGCGAAGAGCCTCCAGGAATGCCGCCTTGCCTTGGTTTCTAGAGCCAGACCACCTGTCAATCCGAGTGACACAGCCATAAGTGGCACTATGTTCACCCCATTTGTCGGGATAGCGATGCAAACTGCCCTTGACCTGTGCATGGTCTGGTCCTTGTATGGATTATACATGTGCAAGCATTTTTGGCCCAGCCCAGTCACCAGCCCGGATGAACTTGGTCCTGGCGGTACAATCAAGTGGCCGCGGCAATCCCATCCAAAGGCTCTCACCCCCGAAGGGAGAGAGCGAACTCCTTGGCTCACCAGCTGGGCTCGTGCCACCTTCGAGCAGGGAACACTGTCGGTGCTCCCCATGCTAACGGGGCCTTGCGCAGTCACGTCATTGCCAGGGGAACACCTTTTCCAAGCCAGTGCACTGCCACGCAACCGTATGCGCCCTGCCATGTTTCATGCCTTTGGCAAGGCCAAGGTTGGAGCGCAGCCTCACGAGAACTGGAGTTGCAGGGTTGGGAAACGCTGCCGATCGCCATACTAGGCATGCCTGACCTGCCCCCAGCATGGGTCATTGAGACTTGGAGCAGGTGGGTGTAAATTTACAAGCTATTTCCCCGGGGCAGCTGGGAACAGTGCCTTGCGCTTTTGCCTGCTACTAAAGTGGCGAGCGATTCGTCCCCAAGCGAATGAACTCGTGCGATTTGTGTGTTCAGAGCCGTGCTAGGCAGGACATTCATCCACGTGAAGATAAGGCAGAGGCTGCGACAGGTCATTCGATTGTTTCTTTTGACTTTGGGTATGCCAGTAGAAAAGAAGATGAAGAGAAGATATGTGGCCTATTTGTCCATGACAAGCACACCGGGCCATGCACGTGATTCCCACTGATGCCAAAGGTGGTCGAAGATTACAGTATTTGTGCACAGAGCCTGTTTGATTCATTGTGTGGCTGGGCCACACTACAATTGGCCTTAGGTGTGACAATGAACCTTCCTGTTTGAGCTTGCTGGAGGCTGTGCGTAAGACGTGCAGAGCATTAGGCATTTCTGTGATTGTTGAGACTGTGGTTCCAGGCAGCCACCAATCCAATGGTGGTGCTGAATCCACAGTGAACATTTTGAGACAACATGCCGGCCTCTTGGTGAATCAAATTGAGCAGTCATTGGAACTTCCTGATGTCATTGGATGCCAACATCCTATTTGCATGTGGGCTCTCCTTCATGCAAGTTGGCTTCACAATCGTTTTGCTGTGCGCCAAGGGCAGACTGCCTATGAACGATGCTGTGATCGTATGTACACAGGCCGTCTTTGCATGTTTGGAGAAACTGTTTTTGGATACTTGAAAACTAGTTTGAAAGGTGCCCCTCGATGGACGAAAGGTGTGTGGCTTGGGAAAACTCAAAGCAATGATTGTCATATTCTTAGCACTCCTGGTTCAAAGTTGTTTGTGACACGCAGTGTTAGACGCCGAGTAAAGCCATTCGATGCAGACATGATCAGCCAAGTCGAATGTGTTCCTTGGGATTTTGGATATGCTTCACTTGGTTCCCAACTCATTCTTGCCAAGCGCATTGCTGCACCCACTGCATTGCCTGTTTTGCCCAGCTTTGATGCTGATGCTGAAGCTGTACGCGATGTACCTTCAACTCCTGATGAACCTGCTCCTGTTCCTAGAAGAAGTGTAGTTGATGAAGAAACTGAACTTGTTCTTGGTATTCCTCCAACACCTGATGAGCAAGTGTTGGAATCTAGTGAGGTTGGACCTCACGCCAATGTGTCTGGGCCTGTTCTTGTTGGCAGCTCAGCTCCTGTGACCTCACCGGTTGGACCGGATAGTGGGGATGTTTCGATGTCGGTTGAGGCGGGGCCTAGTGCCGGTATCGCTGTTCCACCTGTTTCGAGCCAAGCTTCTTCTTCCTTTGCTGCATCGCATACACACAGACGTAGTCTAGCTGAAGATGATGTTGATCATCCTAGCAAGTTGCCTAGATTGTTGGCCGTTCATGAACTCGAGCATAAAGACGAAACGATTGAATGGTATTTTGAGAGTGATGAGTTGGAAATGCTTGAAACTTATGAAGATGAGTTTCACGAGCTTCAAACCGCCCCCGTTTTGGAGCCCTCGAACGGTGTTGACCCAGAGTGCATGTCTGCTGAAGAAGTGGCTTCAGCCTTAGTTGAGCTTAGTGTGCCATACACGCCTTTTGAACCAGAATTGTCAGATGAAGCTCTCCTTGCTTTGGACATCCTTGCAGACAAGGTTGAACTAAGTAGATTGAAGAGTTTAGGTGTGCTGTTGAAAACAGAGACTTTAGGTGATGTGACGCCCAAACGCTTGACCACCAGATTTGTTCGAACGTGGCGTGACAAGAGGTTGTCTGGCAAGCGCGTTTGGTTGCGAAGGTCCCGGTATGTTGCTAGAGAGTATGCTTGGTTGACACCAGAGCGTGAGGATCTTTTCTCTCCTGCTTCGAGTTCCCTGACCACGCGTGTTTTGCCTACGCTGTACTTGAAGTGGCGTTCACAGGGGTATGTCCTTGTTGCACTTGATGTTGCTGATGCTTTCCTCACTGCGCCACAGCAAACGCCTTCTGGCCAATCTTGTGAGTATGCGCTTGGTAAGGTGCTCCCAGGGCAAAGAGATGGAAGCCAGTTGTGGTATGAGTCGATTACTGAGTTGCTCCATAGAGATCTAGGTATAGAGCCTTGCCCTGCCTATCCGCGCTTGTTGAAAAGCAGTTGCGGTCGATGCGTGATGTTGTTGCACGTGGACGACATCCTTTGTCTCGTCCATGAGGACTTCTTGAAGAAGAGACTCCTTCCTACCTTTGAGGCGCGCTACAAAGTAGCAGTTGAGATCATGAAAGAGCCAGACGATGAAATATGCTTCTTGAAGAGAACGCATGTGCTGAAATCAGAATTTGAGATGGTAATTCAAGGACACCCCAAACATCTGGAACATTTGTTTGAGATCCTGAAGATTGGTCACCACCTCAAGCCGAAGAAAGTCCCAGGTCATCCCAATCTTGGAGATAGATGAATCTGAGCCTTTGAGTGCCAAAGATGCCAAAACATATAGGTCCGCCGTAGGTGTACTTCTATATATCTTTATAGATTTCGTAGAATGTCAGCATGTGATTCGAGCACTTGCACAGTACATGGCGCATTGAACACGAAACAGTATGTTGTTCTTGAGACACCTCGTTCAGTATCTTCTTGGGTGTACAGATCAAGCAATTTGTTTGAGATTCAAGCAAGAGTATGGTGTGTATCATTATGTTGGGAGTGAGAACGTGTTGGATATTTTCACTGATAGTGATTGGGCAAGTCACAAAGCAACACGGAAGTCTGTGAGTGCGTGTTGTCTTTTCTTCCACGGGTGCTTGCTGCACTCATCGAGTCGAAGTCAAAGGGTGATTGCTCTTTCATCGGCTGAGGCCGAATTATACAGTGCTGTTTCCGCATGCTGTGATGCATTGCTCCTGAAAGTGTGCCTCTGTTTTGCCCTGAGCCTCGAGACACTTGTTTTGAAGCTTTACATCGACAATTCTGCTGCCAAGCAGATCTTGAAACGCCAAGGAGTGGGCAAAGTGCGCCACCTCTCAACTCGTGCCCTTTGGGTCCAGGGTTATGTGAAAGAAGGCATTGTTCAGGTGAATTCGATTCCCACGAAATGGAATGTTTCAGATATTGGTACAAAACGATTGCATTGTGACCGTATGAAACTTCTCATGCACCTTTGTGGCAGTTTTGACCAAGAAAGCAACGATTTGATAGGACAAGATGTGTATGACAATACACTTGAATGTGAGGTAGTTTCACATGAAATCAAGCAGATTCGAAAATGTGGTTTCAATTCCGTTAGTGCAAAACGCATTTTGCATATAGCGCTTGTGATGAGCGCCTTGGGTCAACCAGTTGGCGCGGGAGACACATGCAGTGCCTTGGATGATGCTGCAGCCTGCACTGGCCTCGAGATTTCTGGAGATGGGAGCTCCTTGTTCTGGCCTGGCATTTGTGCCTAGGTGCTAGCTGTTTTGCTTTGCTTCGTATGTGTCTTGGCTTGGAAGAAATATTTTCCTATGTTCCGTGCGAGCGAACATGATCCTGAGCTGCAGACCTCCCAGTCTGCAGAGAGTGAGTGATGATGAACCAATCTCTGCAATGGATCTTCCTGAAGATCAAGCTCCTGCACCATTTGCAGAGTGGAGCCCGGAAGCTTTGATCGAATTTATGACCAATCGTATTTGCAGAAGGTTGAACAGAGCTGATATTCGAGGAAACGAGACAGTGCGCAACAGGCTTTGGGGCCAACACTCCGTCCTGTGTTCTCTTTTGCAGACCTGCGTGGAGAACGAGCGCAATGCTGGAGTGAGGCGCCGCGCTCTCGATATGATGCTGAATATCAGTGACATCTCCCCATCGTCTTCTGAGCTAGAAAGGCGTGATGACGCCATGGAAGAGGCTGAAGACAATGAGACCGAAAGTGAGCGCAGGGATGATGTCTCGACTTTGAGTCAGGCAAGTGATCCTGATGGTTGGATCGAGCGACATTACTAGCAATTTAGACTTAATTTGTGAATGGTCAATGGCCCGTTGCCGTGTGAGTTTTGATGAAACTCTGATTGACCAATTGTTTCTTCCACATTAGCATTTGAAGACCATGCTATGTGGAGGCGGGGTGAAAGAATTTGACCCGATTTGTACATGTCACTGTATAGAGCATTGGATGCATATGTACATGATGATATGTTTACATACCGCATAGGCGCTTGTGGATCAAAATAAGCTTTGCAGCATGGTATGCGGCGTAAGCAGATGTTTGAGATGCACAATGCTTTCAAAATTCCGACTCAACCCTGAGACCTGCAAGACTTCTTGATCCGTCAAAAGCCGAAAGGGCAAATGAATACTGCTGTTGTGAAAAAGCGGGAGGACATCGCGTAGGGCAGCATCTTTCTCAGAATTAGGCGCTCCTGTGGCAAAACACTTGAGAAGATACCTCCATGCCGTACGATAGATCGGTGGAATGATTGAGTTCCACTGGAAAT
The DNA here is from genome assembly GCA_963970005.1 of Durusdinium trenchii. Lineage (NCBI taxonomy): Eukaryota > Dinophyceae > Suessiales > Symbiodiniaceae > Durusdinium > Durusdinium trenchii. Next base: position 65,318 of record CAXAMN010022862.1, on the reverse strand, counting down.
TTGGTATTCCATTGTCCGAGGAGAGATTTGCTATCATTGCAAAGCTTTCTTTAGTGTGCCAGTGGGAGATGCGCCATAATAACGCCGACGGATGATAACTAGACCAACTGTATCGCAATGCGAGGTCACTGAGGACTGCTATTGGTCTCATGAAAGGTTGTAAGGGGACTTCCCTTAGCGTACCCCGTTCAAATCGAAGAAGGTGGCTCCAATCTTGGGTCCACTCTAAATCAGCTATCGGGATGACTTGCATATCAGGACCCTCATGCGAGGTGTTGTTTTGAAAAAAGACGCGGAGCCTTTTAGCAGGAGAAATAAGAGAGGTACACCATGTGAGATTTGCCTTTGGCACGTGTCGAAGTCCTAGACACGCACGAATGAAGCAAAAATGCTCATTGCGCATGGAGCCAGCGTTTTCAACCAAAAACGAATGCGGTCTCCTGGAATAACAGTGGCAAGCAGGTGTATGGCTAGGTGCATGGTGAAGAATAGGACGCTGGCTGGCCCGCATATCCCAAGGTGACCTTGATCCTCTCCTGCAAATGTGAGATCAGTGCACGGGCTGCCGCCAATAATAGAGAAGTGGCAATCCGCTTCTAGCGCAACGAATTCTCGAAGGAGCCGAGCATTGTCAACAAACAAGGTGTCTACATCTTTGGCATAGTAAAAGGCTCCACCCCCTTTAAGACTGTGCTGCCATCGTTGATCGACAGTGATTCCATGCTTTTCGCCAACTAAGTACCTCAATGTTTCATCTTTTTCACATAGAATACATACTTTTGGCCTATATCCGAATTTGGCTTCAATGATATCAACCGAGGATCCACATCCGTCAAACATACTTAGGATGGCATACGGACCTTTTTGTGTGACACTAGAGGAAGCGTTCTTGGGAAGAGATTTGGATTGCGAATCTACACTCCCATTATTTTGTGGATCGACAGTATAAGGACCTGGGCGACTAGTGGTGGAAGGATGCCACTGAGATGATCTAACAACCAAAGAGGGACAGTGACTTGGGTCACCGCCACCATTCGGAGCAGTGAGGACTGCTTGAGGCGCCTCACTGAATTGCGAGATTTCATTTTCAATAATCTGTATCGTTTCTGCTGGAACAGTAGTAGCATCATCAGGAGGGGGCCCATACGTTTCAAGAAACGCAATGTTCAGCACTGTATTAACGACAGGTGCCTGAGTAGTTTGGTGAGTGGCCGGTAGAGAGTCTTGTTTCTTGGAAGTGCCTTTCCTCCTGGGGTTCAGAGGGTTTTTACTGTTCCACTGGTCTTGGACCTCTTACTTAGACCAGGTCTCCGAATAGGAGGATTTTTGGTTTTCTTCACAGCATGGGTAACATTGTCCAGACCATTTGGTGGCAATATCTGGAGCACGAAAGAAGAAGCCACAAATACGGTCCCCATCTTTGATTTTAGCGTCATCGATATAGTGTAGCCCAACTGCATTGTTGTAACACAGGAATTTGCATTTCGGTCCTTCGTTTTCTAAAATGTAAAAGTGCTCAGCAGGTTGTTGTTCGCCATTCAAGGGATCATTACCCTGATGTATTATCAACGCAACACATTGCCAGGAGCACCCACCAGAGAATAAGGGATCTTTTCCCAGGAAACTCGCGTAAGTATTTGCTTGTGGGTGGGAAGCCCTTGGATATTGCAGCCATACCAAACGGCTAGTGGCACAAATTTTAACTGTAAAGTCGCTGGAGGAAGCACAATCGTTGCAGCGTTGCTGCCTACTTTCGGTAGCGCTAGGCAACAATTTGTCTGACCATGGCAATGCAGAGTTGAAATAGTCGTGTCCAAGTGCTCCCTGTGGAAGTGGTTGCAGAACAAAAAAGGTCGACGCAAATTGAGATGAACTAGCTCCGCAAACACGACAGTGAAAGGTGACTGATGAGCAGGTTTTCTGCAAGAACGGCTCAGGGAGGTTGATAGCAACGGAGTCGAAGGTACGTTGTACTTCCCCATGTACTTGTTCTGGGAGAGTACACATCGCAAGTGCTAAGTGAAAAGGCCCAAAATTGTGATTGCGCAAGTTAATGGCAGTAGTCCATCCATGAGCGACAGCTTTCATGGCTTGATGGACAATGTGGTCTTCAAACTCAACTTGCATACTCCAATCCGATTTAGAGAGTAGCCTCAATGCAGTTGTGTAGAAGCAGGCTGTAGAATTGAGGTTGTCATAAATGGTAGCGGCTTGCCTGTAATCTTGTTCATCAAAGGCCATGTTGGTAAGTGAGACATCCAAGGAGACAATTTGCTTAAGGGCATGCATGTGCGCAAGCTGCCTTCGTTCTGCAAATGAGAGGGAAGTGATCGGGCCTACTTGGCCAGATGACCCCCCAGGAGCCTTGATATTACTTCTTGTAGCATTACCACTCGGAGTAGGAGCAGTACCACCAACTAAGGAGTTTTCTTCAATGATATCGACAGCATTGTCTTCTGCTTCTCGAATGCTCTGCACAGTAACCTGATCTGCAAGGGCCGCAGCAGATTCAACCTCTGGCATGTGGATTTCCTGGATGAGGTTGGAGTCAAGCCGAGCATCAATTTCTTGACTACCAGGTGTATTGGCTGTAGGTAAGGCTGAAGACTGATGAACTGCAGGTGAATGATTAACGAGCTGTTTATCTAGCTCGACTATGAGTTTTAACTCTTGCGATTCTTCCAGTGTTGAGCTAGCGTCGATCACTGTAAGTGGAGACGGAGTAACAACAGATAACTCAGCAGGATCTTGGGCCTCTATAGATGGGGGTTGTTCAATCGAAGGTACTTCTTGCTCAAAATATTTCAGAACTTTGTAATCTCCCTGCATGTGACAGTCTCCGTTAGAGTCTTGGTTAGTCTGTGGCACGGGAACGGTAGCAGCAGCAAAATGAAGTTCTTGCTGCTTTGGGAGAGCAGGGTTAACAGCAGGGCTGATAATCTGTTGATCGCCGTTTTCATTATTTCGCAGGAGCGCGGCTTGGAGATTACTCTTGCCACGAAATGCGTTTTGTTGCTTTCGAAGATCGTCATCGAGGTCTTTTGGTTTTGTACGCTCGTTGCTAGCATCGCCAGTGCTGGGAAGTTTAGGGATGGGTACTTTTCGGACCAATGCATCGAGCGTGTCTTGGAGGCGCTTGTTGATCGTAACGGTCGAGGAGGTTTCAGCACCTTGCGGGTTTTGTGGAGATAGGTGTTTGCCGACATCTTTTTGAGCTTTGGACTCTTCGGGGCTATCAATCTGACTATGTGGTGTATCTTGAGTGGCAGGAGCCGAAGGTTGAGAAGGCGTATAAATCTCTGAGGCACCGAAATGGCTAGGTTGAGCAGGCGAGGTGAGTTTTCTCGACCTAGCAGGATTTCGTTTCTCTATTTCATGAGAGAAACTGGAGTGATCTGCATGCTTGGCAGTCAAGCCATCAAGGTCTGCATGCCATGTAGCAACAACACGACCTTTTGGTGCCGGTTGGAACAGGTCAAAGATGTTGATCTGTCCTGTGAGGAAGAGGATCAGATCTGTGCGCTCGCATACTGACAGTTGCAAGCCATTGCGCGTACATCGATAAACAACACCATCCTCAAATCTAGGCTGAAATACTGTAAGCACTTGATTACTCCGGAGGTGGCAATGGACTATTCCAGCCTGTGGTGGTAGAACGATAGTGTCGCATTCAGAACTACTTTTTTGCTCTTCAACAGTAGGCTTGTTGAGAGGACAAGCAAGGAAGGTTGAATGATGATCCAGAATTGGTTTCCGATGAAGCAAGAGATCAAGTAAAGTAATTGCATCCTGAATCGTTAAGTCATGATTGACTAAACAAATGGGCACAGCTTCATCAAGAATAGTACACAGAACATCATGCTGATTGATGTATAGGTTGCTCTGTTTGACTCTATTGAACCTTTTCCGCGAAAGGTCACTGCGCCGAATTGGAAGGAAGGCACTGAGCTTGGCACCTTGGTTTGACCCTTTGATTTGCGAAATGACATGATGATCGATCCGATTTTCTTTCACATGTATGTTCGAAAAGGGGGCATCAGCAATAACCTTGGGCTGCTTGTAATAAAGTAACCGATCATTTCCTTGGTGGTCCTTGATGACGCCGGGAATATGCGGTAAGATGTTAGAACTAGCAAGAAAAGTAACAACCTTCTGTTGACTCTTTCCCTGCACATGGACAACCGCAACACGAATACTAACTGCATCAAAGGTGTGTGACAAATACGTGGAGAGGCCTGCTTGTACGCCTCCATCCTTTGTCGTAAAGGTGCCGTCATCTTCTATTTGATATGCCTCGTAATTGGTACTGCCAGCCGTTTGAAGTTCAACATGCCATGAGTCTTGAATAGGACCTGGTTCAAACTTACACTGAAAGCAACCTTCTTCCCTTCCAAAAGGGAGTATGATGTCAGCATGAAAGATAGCCTGTCTAAAAGCTTCCAGAGTAGCTCCTGCCGCATAAATGATTAAGATGGATCTTTTTTGGAAATGATAATAAATGTCCATGGATAGAAGGATTTCTTGAATTTTACACAGGGCAACGCTATGAGGTTGTTTCGAGTATCTTCGACAGTCGACGAAAGTGACAAATTGGCGCAGAAAGAAACTAGGGACTGCATGCTGGCTACCTACCCAAATGAGAGGTATGATTCTTTGCAGTTCTTGTTTATCACAATCGTCGGTCTCGTTTCTGAGGAGTTGGTAAATTTGCTCAAGACTACTAGAACTGTAGTCCGCCTTCGTTGGTGAAATGCAGAAAGAGATACAACTTCTATCAGTGACCCCAAGCGTTGTCTGAACAGGGACAGTATTCGTATACAAACGAAAGCGAAAGACCTCAGGGATCGATTTGATTTCTTCATGAATTTTGGGGGTGAGCACAGTACTGTTGCGTAACCATGTTTCTGAGTATTCGATGCAGGGCGATATGACCTCAATGCTTCCCGTAGTGAAAGAGGAGTGAAAGATAACAAAATAGATGCTTTTGGTAGTTTTTTGCTTGTTACCATCCGGCGAGTAAGTAAAATCTTGGTACTTAGAAATACAATGCACTCGGGATAGGTGTCTGCGAAGCGAAGAACAGACTGCAGTGACTAAGTCAACACACGTAGCATTGACAAAAACATTCATGGAAGAGACACACATAAGAAAGCTTATCAGCTTCATGGTATAGTTGTAGGACATTCTTCTGGAAATGCGTCTGAACTTGAAATAAGACAACAGAGACTGACTGGGTGCCTGCCAATGCAGACTGCAGGATTCCCATTTCATCCTCACTAATAACTTTCAGATCTTCATGATAGTGGGATGTGTTGATGGCACTCGGAAAGCGGCAAACGAAAAAAAATTTGTGTGTGGCAACGGTAGGCTGTACAAGATGTCTTCTAAGCGATCCTTGTCCAACAAAGGACAAAAGTAGATCATCATAAATGGCCTGCGCAATAAGACAGAAGGCTTCCTTATCTAACATAGCAAAAGAAGAACCGAAATGCCACAGACAACAACTTGGATTGCCGTCTAGGCTAGGCGAGGCGAGAGACGCAAACAATGTGCAATAGCAGTATCTTGGGATACCACTAGAGCCAAAATGCCGAAAGCACAGGCCGCTAAGCAACTAAGGGGGTTCCAACAAGCTACAGAGGAAGTCTCTTCTCTTTAAGAGAGTTCCTTGAACCTCCTGCTCACCTGTTAGGTGAGTTTGAACCGAAAACTTGAGCCAAATGGCTACGGATTTGCCCGTCTACTCCCGTTGGGGAGCCGAGGTGCATTCAGGCGGCTCTTGCTTCCATCGCCGTCTGATGCCTTTTGGGACAGGAGGCGCGGGTGCGACGGACTCCTCAGTGTGGATCAAAGGACAGCTGCTTGGGCAGGCGCCTTCCAGATTCACAATTTCATCTGATGACTTATCTTGCTGTTGGGGCAGCTCTCTTGCATGTGTGGTGTTTTTTTTTGCACGAGTCGAGGCGCTATGTGTGCAGGTTCTGCACAAGTCACCTTAGTCGAGTTAAGAGAGAGTTGCTGCTGTCCAGGTTGCACTCCAACAAAGAGGCAAAACAAGAAAACCCCCACGCCGCAACCAGAAAACCAAAAAACCACGACCCCCAAAAGAACACCAAACCCAGGAAACAACCTGTTACGCAACTCTTGTGGTCTTGCAGAGATAGAGAGTGAGGGTGAGACAGGGGCAATGAATTCCGCAATGCGCTCAGTATATCTTGTCCTTCAACAAACTCGTAAGTGCCTCGTAAGAGCCTCGTAAGTGTGTGGGTCATCTTGTTCTGATGGCACAGGGCATAACGAAACGACATACTGCAGGCAAAGGCGATGAAGAGTGTGTCCATGAGAGCTTAGCAAAGGCCCTTGAAGGCATTACTGCATAACCTGAGCACTGTCTTGTCAATAGCAGGTCCTCCAATATCAAAATTGGACCCACTGATTGACAGCTGGACTGCTTTGCGCACCCGGTGATCAGGGGCTCACAGTTGGCATGATGTGGCAACTAGAGGAAGACCACTGCACTTGCGATCGGAATTTCCAAAATAGCGAAAAGCAAGGGGGGAGGAGGCTACAGAGGGAGCGCATTGTCCTCGCCCCGACTCCAAACCGGCTCAGCAACGGGAGCAGGGCGAGAAAGCTCCTACGGGCAGCAAAAGGTGTGCATTCTTCCTCTCAGTGATACTGCCGTCAGGTATCTGACATTTCCTTTCAAACGCGGCCAGGTAGATATCGGCCGACACGTGCAAAACCCCATGAACTACACGAAAATAGGTGAGACGAGGTGAGACGCCGCTTTCCTGAGTCTGTACACTGTACTCATCCAGTGCCGCTACACGGGTAGCAGCCTGGGCACTGTCTAGCTACTCAGGCTAGCAAAGGTGAAGAGCAAATTGAAATGGAGTGGCACTCTCAGGACCAACACATGGGTGCTAGTCTTGTTACCTACTATACCGGGGCAGTATCCCGTGAACTTGCACCCCCCTATTGGTTTCCAGTTATCAGCACTCCAAGCCGGTGGAAGGCTTGGCGTGCCCAAGATGGCCAAAGGCAACGTTTCCCGGCCTTGTTGCTCAAGGTCACGCAAAGCTTTTGGCGCTCCTATTTTGGCTTTACCAAAAGCATGAAAGATGGCAGGTCTCATGCGATCGCTTGACAACGAACTGGCTTGGAACAATTGCTCCCCTGGCAGTGATGTGGCTGTGCATGGGCCTTCTAATAGTGGGAGCACAGACAAAATCCCCTGCTCGAAAGTGGCTCTGGCCCAGCTGGTGAGCCATGGAGTGCGCTGCTGCCCAGCAGGAGTAAGTGCCTGAGGGTGGGATTGTCGTGGCCACTTGATAGGCCCGCTGGCTCCAGTCTGGGCAGGGTTTGACGTTGGGCAAGGCCAAAAATTCTTGCACATGTATAACCCATACAGTGACCAAACAACACAAAGGTCCAGGACATTCTGCATGGGAACCCCTGCAAAGGGAGTAAACATGGTGCTCGGAGTGACTGGCGGTCGGGCCCTGGAAACTGGGGTTAATCGATAGTCTTGGAGTTCTTTTGCCAGCGTGGCTGAAGTAGGCTTTCTCTCAAGCGGGCTACGCCTAAATGACCAAACCTGCATCATACTCTAAGTGTGCCTCTGCAAAGAGCAACATACCTATTCCATGGGAAGGACCGGATCCAGTACGTGCATACCCAACTAGGTCGACCCATTGTAGCTGTTGATGGGCCAGCTCAATCAGATCTTACACTTCAAACAGTGTGACAGGTACGCAATCATTGTCAATGAGTGCGAAGTGCTGTTTGGGGTACAAGAAACGAGCAGCATCTAGTACAAAAACTCCTGCCCAATAATAGGGTACTCTTCTGAGACCTGTGGACCTATCGGCGCAAATCCAAAGCACATCAGTGGCCTCTTCCTGTGGACCAACTAGACATCGACGCGAGGCCCACCACGCAGCAAATGCTGGCCAATGCGGGACTGCGTTAGGCTTACGATTGTCGACTATAAGGTAGATCATCTGATTGCGAGTGATAAGTTCACTTTGCAGCATCAACGCATGTATGATGGCTGTCATGTCAGGGAGGTCCCCATCAGTCCCTTCCTTGTCATAACCATGGTCTTGGTTAGGGGGTTGTGCACGAACATCAGCCAGCAAGACTGTAGGCTGTGCAGAATCTAGGCCAAATGGACTACTCAGTTGATCTGGCATGGCCAAGGCTGCATAGGCATCATCTTTGGCCTTTGAGTCAGCCTCCTGAGTTCCCTGTACGAAAATGGTGCGGTCGGCTTCTGAAATCCAATCAGCCGCTTCCTGCGTGAAAGCATCCATGCTATTTTGCAGGTCCAGAGGGTTGTCTTCCATGTCAAACTGTGCAGTGACCGAAGATGGAGTGGAAGTCATCTCCCAGGGATCCTGATACATTCTTGACACCTAGTTCGAAAAGGCTCGTGCAGTCTCCACGAACTAAGGTTGGCAGACGCACAGACAGGCGCGAACTTAGTTAGGTGCAAACAGAGTGTTTTCAGCTGAGGCTGACTCCACTCCGTCCGGAAACTGCTCCGATACCTTGAGCCAAAGGGCTACGGACAAGGCAGCTCGCTGGTGAGCGAAGAGCGATCACTGGCCCTGCATCTCATCTTGATCACCTTTGCTGGTGATGAAATTCAACTGTCGATAGAACTACAGGAATTTGATAGGCTCAATGAGTTCGAAAATGCTGTTCTAGAGAATCTCCCGTACATAGGAGAACGCAGCACCTTTGGTTGTGAGCTTGACTTTGTACATAAGGACAACCGAAAAATTTTAGCGGACCCTATTTGGGACACTTTGCGAGAAACAACTGCTTTAACCTGATTGTTCGGCAGTGTTTTGCCCAGGGCAGCTGAAGAGCAGGGTTAAAGCAATTAGGGTCCGGTCTAACAGTACTGGCCGAGTACTGCCACATGCATTCTCGCACATCACGGATGTCAGGCGTGTGCAGGTGGAAGCAGGCATTCGCATCATTGGTGAGGCTGCCTGGCAGAGTTGTCTGCGACTCCAAGTGGTTCAGCTGCCGAGCACGGTAGTCTGCCTTCAAGATGGTGTTTTTCGAAGAAGCTATGCGCTCAGAACGGTCCTGGCCCCAGGGTGCAAGCAGTTCGGAATTAGGGTATTCGAGGAACGTTGCTCCCTAGTGCAAATAGGAGTCAATAGTGATGCAACTAATCAATTAGCTCCTCAGGCACAATTTCGGCCGCGAGCCTTTGAGAAATGCACTGCACTGCGACAAATCAGCTTCGAGAAAGCTGAGTATGACCCTGCTAACCTAACAAGATGCCTGCCTGAGTGCTGTTTCTTGGAGGCTGGGATTGTCTCGTTGTATCTGCCGTCAGATTTCACATGGATAGGACCCGCCGCTTGCGAGCATTGCGCACGGCTGCAACTAGTTGACCTCTCCCGGACAGATATCAGTGAGATTTTGGGGCCCACTTTTGCACACTGCTCGCAATTGCTGCAACTCAGTCATGCCAAGAAGCTGCGGAGGATTGGGCGAGAAGGCTTTCTGAAATGCACTTCGTTGCGCGGGGTGCACACCCCGCCAGCGTTGCTGTACATTGCTCAACAAGCATTTGCAGGACGCACGCAACTTTGCCAATTTCACAAAGCAGAAACCAGAACAACGTGGAGAGGGCCATACGCCGAGACCAATGCCTTAGGACCTACTGTACAGCGACGCTGAGTGGCTAGACAGTGCCCAGGCTGCCACCCTAGTGGTAGTCCTGGATGAGTACACAGAGTACAGACTGTATAGCAAACAAGACATAGGATAACGGCGTTTCACCCGGTTTCACGTAGTTCATGGGGCTTGCACGTTTCAAGAATGCACAAAGGTGGCGCACCTGCAAGGCGCCAATGGATGCTCAACACTTGTTGCCACTGCGCCAGTCGACAGCTCAACTCGGCTCCGAGTGAGCGGTTTGAAAATTTCGCCTTCCTGTGGCTCCCATGGCAAAGCTGTTCGAGGAGTCACCGTCGCAACGTGGATGTGCAAGTTTGCCGCTCCCCCTCCCTCGGGGGGGGGGTGAGTCTGGCCTGCCAGGACTGTGCTTGCTAGCGCCTCCCAACCCTTGCCTTCATGGCTCCACTGTCTCATGCTTTCGATGATTTGAAGTCTTCGACTGCTGATACAGTTGTTTTCCCTGAGCCGCATGTGTCTTGCATGGTCTGCAACATTCGCTGCAACATTCGCTTTGACTTTCGTGATGATGATGACGGTTGCGTTGGATCCCTGCTGTCTGACCGTTTTCTATGCAAACTTGCAACTCATGCCTTGCAACACCGTGCTCTGTTTGATGAAGCCCCCCTTTTTGATGATTGATGTCTGGCTCCATGCCTCATCGCGCGAAGATTGCAGCAGATCTCGAAAGGTCTCGAAAGGTCTCGAAAGCCGAGGGGCAGTCATTTTTCCTCTCTTGAGTGGAAAGTAGATACGGACCTGATGATGATGTACTGAGCGCAAAGGATGAATTCATTGCCCCTTGTCTCACCTTGTCTCACCTTTTCTTCTGGCTGACACAGCCGTCCTGAGGTACGAACCTTGCCTTCGGTTTTGGTGTGGGTTTTTGGTTTTTGTTGTTTGGTGTGGCTTTCTCTGTTTTCTGTTTCTTGCTTGGTTCGTATCTCTCTTTTACAGGTGACTTGTGCATCCTCTGCGCACATAGCGCCTCGACCCGTGCAAAAAAACCACGAGCTCTACTACAGCTGAGACACAGACCGAGAAGGAGCCCGAGACTTCCTTTGGTGTTCTCCGCACCGAGAACCTGCGGCTGCAAGACATCGTGAGAGACCAAGAAGCTGAACTATTTGATCTCCAAACCCAATGCACGGCGCAAGAAGAAGAAATTGAACAGCTCATCGACATCCGAGAGTACATGAGGATTGAGATGCGCGAGATCGACACCGAGTACAAGAAAGCCCGCGACAACTGGATCGATGCACACAACCGCTTAGCTGCGGTTCGTGACCAGCTCTCCAGAAACTGGATCCCTGATGCGGTCATCACGACCAGGACCGGCAAGTCCTACCACACCCATCCTGACTGTCAAGCTTTGGCAACGGCCGATGCGCCGCAGCTGAAGCAGTGGAACTGCTGTGCCTTTTGCAGCCAGAAAGCCCTTGAGTTCTGGCGTACTTACTGAACCACCACCGGTGTGGATTTGTACGCCGTACAATCATGTGAGCCATGTTTGAGCAGCTTTTGACCTCGCCGGTTGCTGCCTTTCGGCTTCCCTGTGCCCGACAGGGGCCCCTTGAACCACACGCACGCTACGCACGTGTCCAAAAAGACCGATTCACATTTCACCTTTCCATCCCGACACTTCGTGCGGTCGCGATGCTAACACGAGTTTCCACTTCCGTGCTTTCATAATATATATATATATGCGCCTCCACTTTTTAGAGCAATCCATCTTGCGTGATTTTGATTGTCCTTATCACAAATATATGTGCATGTTTTAATTTTGCCAGTGAAAACCTACAACTTTTGCTGGATTTGAACTCCGAGTATGTCGATGTCCCCATCACGCATGCTCACCATTGGCAGCCTTTCAACGTGGACATCACCGGAACAAACACATGGCATCACATGGCAAACTTGGTCCTCAATATTTTCCTTGGTGAAGCAGCAGTGCTTTGATCCATTTTCACAGTGCCACGAACCACTTTTGCCCGGGCGACGAACATTAACTTGCGACCTCCAATCAGAATCCACATCCAAAAACTTTTGAATACACTCTGGTGTTTGGTTTTTGGACCGGATCTTTTCGAAACGCGGAAAGACACAAACGCAAACATGTCCATGGGATGGATTGTTGACCCATTGGCAGGTAAGTGGACCTTCGATGGTTTGGTGTATGGATCCCAAATGGATGGGACACATATGAGGAAACATGTCCGGCATTTCTGGAAACAAATCTACCCATCCACACATCCTCCAAGTTATGTTGGGCCCCAGCCTGTGCCATCGATTAAAGAGCCGTTACGTGGCTCAAACTCAATGCAGTGAAGGCCCTGGCTCACCAAGGCCATGTCTTGCAAGAGTTGGAGGGAATGGGGCGTTTGGCATTTGAACTGAGTGGAATGTGTGACAATAATGTTGTGACATGTTGTGACAAATGGCTTGGAATTGAAAGTGAAGGGCCAAATCGTTCTCAAGGACGCAGAGGCTTTTGGGGGTTTGGACATTTGGTTCTTCATGTCCCCAGGTTGACAGCTGACGGAACGACGGGAAGGATGAGTCATTCGAGCTGTGGGGCAATAACTGACCGATCGGAGTGGTGATCACAAAGCCTTTGAACAAAGGGTTCCCTGTGATTTTAGCTTAGTCGAAGTGACTGGGACTGTGGTGAAAAAGTGACGATTTTGGTCGGCCACGAATGTGTCTAGTTATGAGAGAAGGAGGTTGCCTGCTCACCGCGAGTCATAACCCATTCCCTGGCCCGAGGTCGCTCCGTTAAGATCCGGGCAGATCAGGGCCACAGAAACATTCCCTTTTTTTTCCGCTTTAGTAGATTTAGGCTCCCGCTTGCAAGGATTTCCATGCAGGGGATGGGATCTCTGTACCCGTTTGGAACCTGCCGATACAAGGCCAATGCTGCGCTTCGGCGCAGTGTGCCTGGCCCTGCTAGGCAACTGGGTGTCGAATTGACGTCGGAATATTGGTGGAAAGCAAAGTGTTAGATTGTTCCCCAACAGTTCATTTCAAAACCGAAGTGTGACATATTCCTTGACATCTGGCTTTGAACAGCACTCGATAAATGAGAGTTGTGTTCCGTATGATCATGGTTTTGTTTGAAGCAGATCTCAACCCCCAAAGATCTCACCTTCCTTTGCTAGTAATTACAAGTGCCACGCTAGTAGTAACAGGTGCCTTACTAGTAGTATCAAGAAGCTTTTAATTTTCCGAAAAGGACTTGATGGACATCGCCGCGTTTGTTCCGCATCGCCGCGTTTGTTGGCCTCGCGCATGGCCCCGTGCGGTCGGTGAGTGCGGTGACGGTCAGCGGCTCAACGCCGGAACAAGAGGTCGGCGACTGCACAGAAGGCACTGTACACCCAAAGGCATGCGACTTGGAGACCATCAGAAAAGCACGTTCACCTGTCCTTTGGCAGAAATCCAGTCGACAACCGTTGAACAGAATGAACAGAATTGCTTTGTCCAAACTGAAAATGCATAGAAATAGGATTAAGAAAAATATTGGACATGATTTCCAATGGTTTCCGAAGCCTTTTGTTGTTGACTTACTGCCACCTTCCTGAATAAGCATGGGCTTTGATTGTGATGACTCACAAGTCAACAGTAAGGATGGACCAAAGTGTCGTTGGGGGTGTTGGCATTTTTGGACACCTGCATTTTTCGACGCCGGTGTAGGTGCAAATGCTCTGGAGACTGGCACAACGCAGCTTGGCCTGCCGGGACAGGCCACTTCGCATGATTTGAATGCGCAAGAGTTTGGAAAGCTTCTCCACCAAACTGAATGTTCATCATGTGTCTTGGCCTTGTTTATTCTTCTCTTTCTGCAGTGCAGAAGACCCATATTTCTAAAGATGTTCTGTTTTAAACAAATCCCAGTGGGCTTTGGAGTTGTCAAGTCGATGCAACGAATGTCGGACACTGAAGGTAGTTCAACACAGTTCAACTGAACAGCAACGCTTTGCATGTTGCTCGGTTCCTCTCACCACTGACAGGTGGAGCTCCGGCAGCGTCTACAAGAGCTGAGCCCCCAGGATCAGCAGGAGAAAAGGGGTTGAAATCCGAGTTGGCAGGCAATGTAGGTAGGAAGCACATCGAAGCGAACTGAAGTAGTCCGCAGTAGTCTTGTCACTTTCGCTGGATCACTGGACAAACCCGTTTGGAAGTGCCGACCAAGCGGTCGACCGAGCATCGTGTCCACGCGGTGAAGAGCGACAGAGGACCTCGCGCTGGTGGTTCCTGACTTGCAGAGGGGCGACAAAGTGGCCTTCAAGCAGAAGCTGAGCGTCATGGTGCCAAACGAAGCAGATCTACAGAAGCTGAGCGTCTGTGGAGTAGCGGCTGATTGACCATCCCAAACGAAAGCCCCCATATGGAAGGCACAGAAACCAACCGGGCCTGCAGCTGTGTGTGCTTTGGTCATGAGATGTGCTGACTATGGCACCAATGACAGGTGCAGAATGGCGGAAATGACCGTATTCGACGTTGTCTACAAGGCGTGACAATGTGTCGAGAAGGAAATGCCTGTGAATCTTGCGATGAGCAGGCCCTTGTCTTAGCTGTGTTGAATTTTAGAGGTTCGCGTGTTTGGCACTCTGAGGACAAAATGTTGCGGCAACACATGTGCTTCAACTGAAGCCTTACAAGGGGATAGGTAATTTGTACACAGGCATGCCGTATCTTTTGCCCAAAGCTGTCTTTGTTGGTTTCCAGTGTTGGAAGGTGTTTCCAACATCAATAGCAGGGGCTTGTCCTACTCTTGACCGTAGCAGGCATGAGCCCAAAAACACGAATGGGTCGTGGACCTGGGGCTCACGGACAAGTTGCGGCATCCAGGTCTTCAGCACTCCACCGCCTCCCTCGGCTGCTCTGTGTGTCTTGTCTCGCCCTGTGGGTGGCGTATTGGAAGAACACCACCATAGCTCCGAGGCTCTTCCCCAGAAATGCCCGAAAAGCTCCACAGCCCTCGGTTGCAGCCCGCGTTTCGCCGGGTTCGGAGCCTTCGGGGTCCAGGCCTCACGGAGGTGGGATTCGACGCCCTGGAGATTCAGCGCTGGCTCCAGCAAGATGCGCCGCTGCCCAGGCGCAACATTCGGCGGGGATGTGTTCGGGGTGCCCCCGTTGTAGGTGCTGTAGCCGGCTGTGGCCCTGGAACTGCTTGATCAGCACACCAAGCCCTCAAACTGCAAGCACGGCTTTCCTCCATGAATGACTTCCCCCCCTTTTCCATGAGATTTCTTGTTGGGGTAGGTTTGGACATTTTGCTGCCAGGTCTCGAAGGACCTCTCCGTAAGGGGTCCTCAGCAGCTGTTTCTCTTGGAGCTTGTAAGGCTAAGGCGAGCAGTGCAAGCATGTGACAGGCGACTGAGCCCTTCCAAGACTTGATCCCCTTGATCAAAGCCTGCTGGAGTGCGATAATAGTTTGTTCAGAGTTCAGATTTTGATTCCAATGGTTGGGACCACTGACGTTTACCAAATCATCCAATTTTGTTCACATCTCTTTTTCCAGTGGGTTTCATCATCATCATCATCATCATCATCATCATCATCATCATCATCATCATCATCATCATCATC
>CAXAMN010022862.1:0-50011 GCA_963970005.1 Durusdinium trenchii | reverse complement strand
TCATCATCATCATCATCATCATCATCATCATCATCATCATCATCATCTTTTTTCTTTCCATACGCTCATCGAGTGATGATGGCGTGGATCCTTTTGATCCGCCTGGTCCCCGTAGGGACAGCCAGCTCCAGCCTTCAGCTGAAGGTCATGTCAAGCAAGCGAGCCAGATTTGTTCTGGCTTGAGCTGGCTGGCTTCGGCGCAGAGCTATGTGCAAAATGCCAAATTGGCGAAGGCATGGACACGGGTGGTCCTCAGTCAGCTCAGTGGTGTAGTAGGGCTGGCAAGCGCACCACCGAGTAGGATGAGCTTTCGCGCTGAAGGCAGCTCCACACTTCTCGGCCATCGGTTGGGATGCTTCCCATAGTTCTCGATGTGCCACTTCAAGATGTGCATTCATGTCACGAGGCCAGCTTTGCGTCACCAGCCGATGGCATAGACCCGGGTGGTCCACAAGGATGTCAGCATCGAGCCCGTCAATGGCCTGAAGCCATTTGTGGTGCCAGTCGTCATTGATGGAGGGGTCATGAATGATGTGCTCAAGCTTCTCCTCCTCAGAGAGAATAGGTGATTCCTCCGTCAGCTTGGAGACTGGTTCTGCACCCCCATGCGGCATGCAGTTGAGCCATAGGAGACAGCAGTTCTCCTGAACCACTGTTGGGATCCGGTCGAACTTCTCCGGCTTGGGGCCGTCGTCGAAGACCCACCAGAAGCCACCCTCCAGAACCGCCGTGCAATAGTGTCCACATGTGGGCTCCGAGCCCAGATGATAGGATACTGCCGTGACCACAAAGGGAATGTGGTCGATGCCAAGCTTGGTGTTGTAGAAGAAAGGCATCCACACCTTAGAGTCCCAGCTGAGTCTGGTTCGATTTTTCTTGCCCCTCGAGTCGAAGCGATCGATGTGAAGGCATGTGACATCTGCAGGTTCAGTCAACCCATGGAGACCAAAGGACGCCAGGCTCCAGTTTGAGATCAATCCTTGCAGGTCGGTTGGCAGCAGTGCATTCTTTTGCTCACTGCAGATGTATAGGTGCAAAGGGCACCCCAGGGCGCTTTGATCCACCACACGGATTTCCCCATCCTGTTCCAGCCGGGATTCCCAACAACAACTGAGAAAGTTGGGGTTCAGCTGTTGGAGAAGGTGATGTGCAAAATCAATGACATCATGTTGTCTAAAAGGTTCCGGCCACGTGGAAAGAAAGGTGGTCCATTGCTCATCAGCCCACAATAGAAGTGGTTCTCCCTCTGGTGACACATCTGCAATGGTCTCAAAGACCCTCGGAAAGTTGGACCAGTGGTCCTCACTCAAGCCGCCTGCCCATTGAGCACTCCACACCAATCCCGTGACCACCGAGTTCATGTAGCAAGCTGATGCCGGATTCGTCAGTGGCCTCAGTGGTGCAAGATCAACCTTGATCAAAGGTCCCCAAGCAATTTTCCCAGGTGTTGAGCCAGAGGTGTTCTGTGCATGGTCGCGGGTCTCATCCTGCCCAAGATTAGTTGCCAAAGCCCGGAGTGGCTGAGCTGGTGCCATAGCCCCCTCATCTCGGTGGAGTGTGTGTTGGTCAAGGCCAAGGTGACCCGCCATGGAATCACTGCGGAGGGCTTGTCGGTGTCCGTGGTCATGACTTTCTGAATCTGTTGGGCCGGACGAAGTGCCCCAAATCGTTTGATCAGGTCCTCCTGTTGCAGGAGAGTGAGCATCCTTGCAAGGGTGTGCAGGGCCTGCTGAACTGTGAGAGGAGCATCCTCTTGGGCTTCCATCGCCTGCTTCTGATGATCCCATTTCATCCTGGGGAAGATGTAGGTGTTCTCGTTCTCCAGGTCGATCTTCAGGAATCCCAGGCGTTGCAATGTCTGGATCAAGGGATCTGAGGAGGCCGTGGACTGAAGTTTCTGTGTCCTCTTCACCAGTTCTTCCAGCAGTGATTTCAGAACCAGGATCCTCAAAGGATGTGTCCTCTCGCTTTGAGGTGTCTGATGCCATGTTGTTGTCTGAGTCATCATGCAAGGTAGGACGGACCCTGGGCCCGCGCTCAAAAAAACGAAGAAGTCCGTCTCCGTGGCCAGACACTGGAGGGTGTCTTCGCGCCTTAGCACTAGCCTGCTCAGAACCTGCAGCAGGTTATTTGTGTTGGGTGTGGACTCGCCATTGATGATCTGGTTCTTCACCTGGCCTTTTCTTCCTTTTCCTTTGCCCTGGCTCTTCCCTCCATTCGACGTGGTGGATCGGGGCCTCTTGGCACTCTGCTTCTTCTCGTCGACCTCCATCTTGACCCACTGGTTCAGTGCACCCCACATCTCGGAGACTTGCCCTGTTTAAATGTCCATGGTGAAGGATGGCAAGCAAGGAGGCCAGTTGCAGGAGTATCGGGCACTGAGCTGCGGTGGGGTGACGCTTGCATATGGAGCAGGTTTGTCGCTTCACTTGATACATGGTGAGGTACTTGTAAAACAGACTGCCCCTGTTGGCGTGTTTGGCATGTTGATGCCACAGGTGTTGGAGCATGTCACGTGGATCAATTTGCCTCCCGCACAAACAACACCATGTGCTAAGGGCTGTGCAAAGAGTGTCATCCTCAATGAGCTCTGCAAAGAGGCCAGTGGCAAGTTTGCTGTCCAGGTCAGGAAAGGAGAGTGAGATGGTGGGGCTCAGAACTTGAAGATCAAGCCAAAGAGCATAGGACATGATAAGATCGTCACTGCCTCCTTGTAGCCTGGTCAAGTCATGATGGACAAAGAGGGCCAGCTGCGTGAAGACTGTGCAGACATGTGCTGTCGTTGGTGGCCTGAGGCATGAGCGCCCCAGATTCCGCAATGCACTGTCCGTTTGAAGCCATTCCGCATAGGTGGTTGCTTGAGGCCAGTGCTCATTGTGCTGGTTCCCCAGGTGTTTCAGCAATGAAACTGAGCTCCCTGACTGATGTCCACAAAGTCCACAGATATAACCAAGTCTTCGAATCAGGGACTTGTAGGCCATGAGGTGGTCAAAGGTCCCGCCATGAAGTCCGGAGATAACCAGCGGATGATGCCACAGGAGAGGCGGATCATCGACAGGTGGAACTGAGCAGTGGCCTCCATCAATGTGGTGCCGTAGAGCAGCCACACTCAGAAACTTGGATTGACAATGTGCACATTGAGTCTGCCCTGGTACCTGATCTCGGCCAGCAACAAAGGTCCTGGTTGTCGTTGAGTGGGTGTGGTCCATGGCCTGATGCTGTTGAAGCCCTGCTGCTGTCACAAACTTCCGTGGACAAAGTCCACATGTGAATTGGGCTTCCATCCGTTGAGGAGGTTGTGGCACTGGAGGAGGACTCGTCGGAAACTTCTCCCGGTGCTTCCTATAGGCCAAAGCAAGGCCCAGCTGCTTCTTCACTGGACACGTGTGTGTCCTGCTCCTAAATTCTTGTTCACAGAGTTCACAAGGAGAGGAGGTACGAGCTCTCACCACATTGGGAAGGACGTCGCCCATGAGTGCATAGATGTCCCCATGATCTCTCCCCATGTGAGCAGACATTTGCTGAAGCCTCGAGGACCAGAATCCACAAAGTATGCAGCGCTGAGAGAGAAAATAGCACAGCGGACGATCTTGTACAAGTGGTTCAAGGTCTCCTCCATCATAGTATTCCAGCAGCCGGGTCCGGAGGTGCCTTGGATGGATCAAAGTTGTTACAGGCGAACGATGAAATGTGATGTCGAAAGTTCTGCCAGCTAATGAAATGTTCTCCACAATGTCTGCAGGTTGGTCTGCCATCGATAGAGTCTCTACCAATATCCAGTGGAGGACCAGTGGTGTGAATGATTCCATGCGAGAATGTTTCATGTCTTTTGAGCGTGTAGTAGTGCCGAAACGTAAGCCCGCAGGTGTAACATTCCAGTCCTGCCTCTGCCAGTGGAAGAGAATTGCCCGGTTCGGATGTGCTGAGTTCCTGCAGCCATGTGTCAACAAGATTGATCGAGCATCGAAGGGAATCCAAGTCCAGGGTGTGAAGAACATCCATCTCATGAAGGTGAACAAATCTGGCCTCGTGTCGGTGAAGTTGAGAGGCCATCCGCCCCCGCAGCACAGCAACCGGGTGTTGCAGGTGGTGCTCCAGAAAAAAGGCGTGATGTGACTTGTGAGTCTGAAATGAGTGATCTCCTGCTGCTTGTCTCACCATGGTGGTCATGGCCTTGGAAAAAATTGGAATGCTGGTGCTGTCAACTCCGGTTGCATCCAGTCCATAGATCCCAATGGGAAGAATGCATGTTTGCCATAGAGCCACCTTCTGAGCCGCGTGCATAGAGTTCTTGGAAAACCAACGGTGCATTTGTTTGAATCGAAGTTTGCTTGCTTGAAGTCTGGCCTTCATCGTGTCACGCTGAAAATTAAAATATCCCATCTGAATACCAAGATATTCGTGCTTCTCTTTGATTGGAATTTCATGAAAAGTTCCATCATCTTTCGGAATGCGGAGTGCTTGATGTTCCAGCTTCCTTTTCACGTAAAGCTTCCGCGCTTGTTGGTGTTTTGTACCACCCCAGCGGACAACAACGGCTGACTTGTGCATATTCACGGTCATGCCCAGCTGTTCCAAAATGGTGATCAGCTTCCCAAAACAAACCAACCCGAAGTGAAGTTCAGCAAAATCATGAAATATGAAGCAGGCATGCCCGTCATCGGCATAAAAGGTGCAGCATTCCCTCATCCAGTTGATAGAGGTTTCCGCCGCCACACGATCGAGTGCCAGTGCTATGGAGCATGCCCAAAAGAAGGGTGCGCCTCTACAGCCTTGTCTCACACCTCTATGAGTGGGTTGTTCTGCAGAAAGCCCTTTCCATTGAACAATGTAGGAGGTTTCTGTGTGCCAGCTCAACAGTAGAGCTGAGAGATCTTGGGGAAGACCAAGAAGATCAAAGGCCTCTTGCAGGTGTTCCCTGGGCATTGCATCAAAGGCGCCCGTCATGTCAAGAAATAATTGACATCCACCAAAGACCAGGGGTTTTTCTCCCCTGGCACCTGTACTTTGCCAGCCTCATATCGCCATTTGTGGTGAAGTGCTTGTACTGCCCTGGCGTGAGCTTGGACACGTGAGATGGCTTCCCATGTGCCTCTCCCAGGCAAATAGGCTAATTGAGGAAACCATGTAAGAGCACGAAGAGTGTGTTTTTTGGCTTCGTGAACAAACATGGACATGATGGTCTTCGAGAGAGGTGTCTGCAAAGCAATTGGTCGAAGGGCATCATCATCATCATCATCAGCAAACATGTGCAGACAGAGAGATGCCGGTGATGCAGCTGCTATAACACACCTAGATAGATACAGATACAGATATTGAGAAACAGGTGTTGAGATACAGGTGAGGACACCTGCAAGACCCACCTACACAACTACAAGTTAGATACCTAATCTTCTCTTAAGGCGGCGGGGTGGCCCGGCCGATGCTTACTAAACGCGACCCTGTGCGAGATGGTGCGTGTCAGATGTGCGAAGCTGTGGTAACAATCTTCTGCCTTGGTGAACGCCCTGCAGTGTCCTCACATCATAAAGAATGACTTACAAGAGTGCCCCACAAGTGTCTCACAAGAGTGCCCCATAAGGGTCCCCCCAAGAATGCCCCACAGTGGTGTCCACAAGAGTGTCACATGAGTGTCCTACAAGTTTGTCTACAAAAATGTCCAACGAAGGTGTCCCACAAGAGTTTCCATGCAACGGCAAGAGTGTTGGATATCTTGAGACTGTCACTTCTACTTGGCCTTAGCCCTATTGTGACCATCAGCATCATCATATCACAATCATCAACATGGTCGTCATCAGCATGGTCGTTACCTTGTGTCATCTCCTACAGTGCCCTCGGGCCACTCGTCTAGTTTCTGCCAAAAAACAATCCTATGGCGGAGCCGAGGCTTGGGGTGAATGCGATTGGTGCTCCTCAGGTGGCGTGAAGGGGGTGAAGGGGACGGCGTATCACATCCGACGACAGGGGGGTGTTGTAAGGACACCCCCAGGTAAATGTCTTGTAAATGTGGCTTGCAAGAAACGAAAACACGGAACTCTTTAGCGAAGATTGCAACTGAGAGGCAGAGAGAGGCAGAGAGGGCAAAGGAAAAGGTGGAACCAAATCGAAACCATGGCCATGTTTAACGATGATCTTGCGACAGATCGGGGAAAAAAAGGCCTGCTGAAAGGTTTTCACCTGAAACTGTTTCCACAAACTCTTGGAATGATGGTTTGCTCCGTTGATGGTTCACTATGGTTGGGATTGTTGTGCAGCCCTGGGATCATGGATCTCGAAACAACCCTCCAAACGAAACATGAATCGCTCCGACCCAGGACAGGTGTCACCAGAGATCATTCCCTGGACAGCTTCAGATTTAGGGCCCTGGTTATCTGAAGAATCTGTCCAGGGCCATTGCGCCATTGACACATCCTATTGAACCGACGGGACCTTTTTCTCTCTTCGCAGTCGGCGGTGCTGCCGAAGGAGGCCCACTCCGTGGTTCAGGGTGGTAGGGCCAGGGTCCGAAACCACATGTGAAAACTTGCGCGAGTGTGTAGTTGCACATGATGATTAACGGTGTGTGCTTCCCAATTGACCTTCAAGAAGGTCAAGTCAAGCAACATGATTGCCCTGTGGGATTAACAGGAGCACTCTGTTCCTTTGAAACGACATGTGCTGTTTAGGTTGCTCTATATCGAGATTACTCGGCCTTTGTTCCCAAACAACTCTGCTGTTTGGGTTCTCAGCTTTTGCAAAGATATGACCCTCCCTTTGGAACCTGTTGCGGCGTCGGGGCCTTGCAATGAATTTTCAACAGCGAACATTCCCTGAAATCAATCCAACTTGAAGGCACCAGCAAGGAATCATCATGCGGTGACAGCCAGAGATGTTGCCAGTGTTGGGAGACAAGTGGGGAGACAAGAAGATGGCTATGTCCTGCACAGACACATCATAAGGAATGTCTAACTCTGTTCGAAAGGAACATCTGGAGCAAAAGTCCAAAAGCCCTTGAAAGTCATGCAGCCTCAGCTCGAAACGGCTGGGTGTCAGCTCAAGCGCTCATCCGCATGACCTCAATTGCGTTGAGCAAGGCGTTCTCCAAGGCCTGCTGCACCAGGCAAAGGCCACTTGGTCAAGGCTGCTGCAGACCCAGCTGGATAGTAGCTTTGGTGCTTGGACATCAACCGGTCTTCAAAAATTGATCAGCGCTCACCCTCATCATACCACTCAGCATGTACGCACCCAGTGACAAAGGGTGGTTTCCTTACATCTGAGGGCGTTCCATTCTTTGGATGTGACTGAGTCAAATCCCATCCCGTAGCAAGACTGAAGGGAGCTCACTGTCAAAGCATTGATTTGAAGGGACCAGCCGAAGAAAGAAATGTTGCTAATGGAGGGCAGTGTTTGGGATGCCTCCTGATTGTCATCCATGGCAAACAAGTGGGCCTGATTCAAGAACGTTGCTCTGTCATGGCCACCAACGGAGCGAGCCGTCTTGCAATACCCAACTGGGGCTGCGGCCTTGATGCAGTGGCCTTTGCCTGGTGCAGCATGGCCTACCAAGCAAAAGCAGCAGGAATAAGGCACCAAGCCAGGAACTGCGTTGAACACACCCCAGGGAGGAGGCAGGCAAGGAATGACAGCCACCTAGAGGGGAGATAAGTGGGAAAACAAGCGAGGGAAACAAGCGGGCTAGCGAGGGAAGCATTGAGAGTTTGGTGATGCCAAGCTACGAAGGCTTCGCAGTTTTGACCGTGAGGCCAGCACCAACCTGGCGGCAGAAGAACAGCTTAGAGGTTCGCTTGAGTGTGGAGCAGTGGATGTATACTGTATACTGCAGACTGTATACACAATCAAGGTCTGAGGGGAAGGGAACCCCCAGCAAGCTGCAATCAATGAATGTGTTTTGTTCGAAGGCAAAAGGAGTGAGAAGAACATGGAACGGAAGAACTTCCTTTACGTTCATGGCCAGTGCTGGCTTGTGCGTTTCCACGTCCATTTTTGTGGAGCAGGTTGCTTTCATCGTCGTGTGCAAGTGGTGGGGTGCTGCAAGTGGTTCCTACTGTTGATGGAGAAAACCCTTTGCCACCTGGGATGTACAAACCCAAGTGTACATGTACAGAAATAGGTGCAGGATGCCGAAAGTGGGAGCCCTCCCAAGACACACCAAACTGAAGAAAGCGTGGAGTTGTTCGTCATTTCACGTGTGTTACCTGGATTTGATTGGATTTGTTTCCATCAACAGCAACGGCGCATGTCTTGAGGCCAAGCAAAGAAGGCAGAGGCAACGGCCGGACTTGGAGTGGGTGGTGCTTAGAGAGTGACGAAAGAGGTTTGGGACAGAGACCATGGATGATGCGTTCCGTTGAATGTTCTGTTTTGTTCAGCTAGGAGCAGATGGAGAATCTCACTCCAACGAAGTGGTCAAGCGAGGATACGACGAACACCGGACGCTTCACAAGCCTGCTGGACGAAGTTGAGTAAATCAGCATTGATCATGTTGATTTGGATAGTGCTTGTAAGGATCATCGAGATCTTTCTACGAGGATACTGTCCCATCTGGGTTGCTTGACTGTAAAAAGGTTGCCGACCATTCCGTGAATCTGGGGCCGAAAAGGGGAACCTTCTCATTCCCATTCCTCTTGAAGATAATCTGAACGGCCATGAGTATGGCACCATGAAGGCGGTGACCGACCCGAAGTAACGCGAAGCTGAGAGGCTTTTTTATTCTAAGCGGTGATTTTTTTGTTCAGGTAGGTAATCCTCGCTGACGTGTAGTCTATGAATCTCCAGTCCATCGAGAGAGAGAGAGTGAGCGAGTGACTGAGTGAGTGAGTGAGTGAGTGAGGGCGTGAGAGTTCATGGTCGATGACAGTCCCTATGGATCCACATACCTTCTCAGAAGGCAATTGGACCCTCCAAACCTACATAAATAGTCTCCAATCACCCTCTCAGAAGGTATGTGGATCTATAGGGAATGTAATCTTTTTCCCTGTCACACGCACACGCAGAGCTCCTGGATTAGTAGCAAGTGGTGGGAGCCAACCCTGACTACAGCGGTACCATCCAACTAGGCCAAAAGCGCTTTGCGGAAAGAGCTAGCACGGCGGCTCTCCAAAGGCATGCAGGTGCAATCCTGTGTGGGAGACTACCCTGGTGTGGGAGTAAAGCATATAAAGAGCGTAGATATCGACGTACACATTTTGTGCTAAGCAAAGCATTCTACTAAGCAAACGTAGAGACATTTGGAAACCTACTACTGTCCCTTTAAATCAACATCCATGTGCAAGAAAAGGGCTATGTAAAAAAACAGGTGGGTTGCACTTGTGGTTGGGGGCTAGTTTATTTGGCCTTGATAATGCCAAAAGGAATTCAACGGGGTTCTTTCAAAACAACCTGTGCTTGATGCGCTAGTTGGTTGCTCATAGGACCTGATCGATATTTTTTCGGAACCACAATGGTGGTCAGAGCTCATGTGAGGAGTGAGGATGTTTGGTCAGGCCTTTCAGAAGGTGATGGCGCTGGAGCAGGATGAGGCAGGTTTCGTCGGGGTTCGGAAGAAGGACACCCGACCTATTTGTCCAAGATTTGATCCGATTGCAGGGTGATGCACAGAGCCGCAAACCTAAATCTGGTGCTTCTGCTGTGCATGAAAACATCGTGAACCTAAAAACATCGTGGGGCGACTTGCTGTGGTCTGCATCAGCTTTCAAAGCCTTGGATGGCAAGAACGGAGCGCGGAGCCAGAGGGCGAAACTCCTGGCTAGCGCGTGGCATCCTTCTGCGAGTGAACGTGCGGCGTGGGGATGGTTCAATAGTTTTGGACACCGGGTAGGCTGTTGCGGAGAGCCAAGCCACACCACTACCAGTCACTGAGCTTGCCAGCCCTATGTGACAGCCCTGAAATCAAGAAAGCCGAAAAGAGACAGAAGATGTAGAAGAGTCACCCATTCCTTCAAAACGGTGCACTCACAAAAGCGCACCAGACCTATGTGATCGCCTGAAACCTTTATCAAGGCTCCAAATATTCATCCCCTACAGCTCCGAGCGCTAGTCTGAAGCGCTCCGGTCGTCCGAAGCAGCGCCAGGCTGGTCTGAAGCAACAACTCTGGGCCGAGCATCAGCGCGTGGATCGCCTGGAGGAGGCGCGTGGTCGTCGATCGTCCACGGCGTCCGACCGGTGCCACCGACCGGTGCACCGCCCATCCTGCGTCGGTCTCCAGGGTGCCGGAAGACGCATGCGGGGCTTGGAAAGAAGATCCCTCGCCCGTTTCGCCTCGCCGGCAAGGTCGGGTCCTGTTGCTGTCTTGTTTCACGGAGTGTTGGCTGAGTCACCAAGGCCTTGCAGAGAGAGGAGAAGCAGAGAGACGAGGTTGAAGCCTTGGGGGAAAAAATGGTACAAGGGGGGTTCTGGGGAGGATTTGTTGGTGTGTTGCTTGTTATGATCTTTTGTTGATGTTCAATGTGTTTCCTTGCTGTTGATGTTTTATGTGTGGGGGGTGCTGGGGAAATTTTGGTACTAAAAATCACTCTGTTTCTAGTTATTCAATGAGGTGGCTGATGGTTTAGGCTTGTTGCGCTTTTGTTCAATGTTGTAATTCTAAATGTGAAGTTTTGTTTTATCGCTAAATGTTTTGAGGTTGTTGGGATAATGTTTGGTTCAGATGAGAGGGATGTGTTGACAGGGTTTTATGTTTCGGGACGCCACGCTTGCTTCATCCAATTCAATGACTTCTTCATTTGGGTGTCCGGTTGCACAGATTTTCAGATGAATTGGCAAACTCCGCATTCTAAACAAGCCTATGCCTTGGACACCGTTGGGAATTGGACTTTTTGATACTTTCAGCCTGTTCTGTTCAAGTTGTCGTGGATCAGCTTCAAACTTGCCCCACGGCAAATTATGTGGTGCAGTATTTTCAATCAAAAAGGTCCAGCAACATAGCAAAATGGACGGTCATGCACTATGTCCGCCTCCTTTAGTTGGGCGCAGCAGAGCATCCTTCTTTGGAGGCAGAAGTGCTCCTATTTTTGGTCAGAAAGCCTTGCCGTTTGATGTGCCGCGTGCCAAGCAGGTTCAACAGTGGTTGCCTCTTGCTACTTTGGATCGCCCCACCAGAAGGAGTGCAGGCTTCTCTTCAATCACATTGACGCAGCCAATGTTGATGTGAGGTGTACCCGTGATCATCCTCACGTGAGGATTGAGGGGAAGTTCACCAAGCCCTCGGCTGTCTATGTGCCTGGAGTAGCTTTGCATTTTGCCTCAGATTTCGAGATGCTTTGATTGCTCTTGAGGTTCATGGAGGTGATCCTTGCGTTGAGGGGCTTGAG
Organism: Durusdinium trenchii; assembly: GCA_963970005.1. Lineage (NCBI taxonomy): Eukaryota > Dinophyceae > Suessiales > Symbiodiniaceae > Durusdinium > Durusdinium trenchii. The sequence goes on along the minus strand of CAXAMN010022862.1, from coordinate 38,701 downwards.
AGCGTGATTGCCAACGATTTGCTCCTGTCTTCTCCGTGGGAGGAGGTGCGAAGCTGGCGCTGGAAGACTGCAAGTCATATCAACGTGCTGGAAGTCGGTGCAGTTGTTTCATTGCGCAAGGAGGCTGTTCAAAGTTTCCCTGGTCGGCGGTTGGCTGTCTTGCTTGACCCACGCGTGGCAAAGTGTGCTTTGGCAAAGGGCAGAAGCAGTGCCCGGACTTTGAAGCCCGTGCTGAAACGAGCTGCAGCATTGCAAGTTGTGGGAGGACTTTTCCCGGCCTATGGATTTGCTCCTACAAGTGAACACAGCGGACTGCCCAACAAGAGATCGTTCTCTACCTGAGCCAGTGCCACTCTCTTTGACGAGAATGTGTGATTTGGAGAGAGTTGCTGCCCTTCACAATCGTGGACTATCTCGGCCTGCTTCTGGTTGGGCTCGGTTGTCTCTCCTTCTCGTCCTCCTTTCTTGTGAGGCAGTGCAGTCCCTATCCTCTGATTTGCCGCCTTCGTCAGGACTTCAGGCCTTTTTGGATTTCATGGACTTTCTGTGGACTTGCGTGGATTTTAGTGGACTTGTCCTGGCGAAGCTCGCCTCCGTGGGATCCCTTCCAATTCTCCCCATTGGACTCTGGATTTTAGTTCTCGCTTCCAGGTCGGCAGTGCAGCCTTTTTGGGGAATAGTAGAAGGTGTCCTCAAACCCATGGGAGCGGGCGCCGTAGGTGTGCTTGTTAACATGGCACCTCTTCCACCTGGCTCGCATGCTGAAAGCGAGCGAGCTAGAGCTCGCAGCCTGCTGAGCGCTGACCGTGCAGTGAAGAAGGAGACTCGTGACAACCGCGCCGCCCTTTGGGAGGAGATGGCAGTGAGCCTGGACCTTCTCCTCACTGAAAAGCCTGCAGACCCAGACAGAATTTGTGATTATTTAGTTAGCTACGGCCGTGCGATGTATGCTGCTGGAAAAAGTTTCCAAAAGTATTCGGAGACGATCAACGCCGTCAGCACTGCCCGGCCGCTGATAAAGCGGCAGATGACAAAGGCCTGGGACTTGGCATTTGCTTGGTTGCAGGATGAACCTCACTCTCATCAAGCCAGTGTTTTGCTTGCAATGATGAGTACTGCTCTGGGGCTGGAAGAGGGAAGCAGCACTATGGGGCATGGCATGGTCTGGCATCATGCGAGTGGGTGAGCTAATTTTTGCAACCCGGCAGGACGTGGTTTTGCCGACCGATGCTGCTCCTGGAGTGGACCATGTTTTGATCAAGATCCGCTTTCCGAAGACTCGAGGAAGGGGGGCTAAGCATCAGTCCGCCCGTGTGGACCCGAGTGACCGGGTGAAGCTAATTTCATGTGTGTTCAAGGACGAGCTACCTGAGGCACCCCTTTGGCCGATGTCAGCTGGAACACTTCGAAAGCGTTTCACTTGTGTTTTGGGAGAGTTGGGACTCCGTACGAAGGCAGTGGGCGATCAGCGCCGTTTTGAGTTGGCCAGCCTTCGGGCTGGTGGAGCGACCTGGTTGTTGGCCCAGACTGAATCTCCTGATTTCCTCCGCCGTCATGGCAGGTGGACTGCAATTCGAACAATGGAGATCTACCTCCATGGAGATCTACCTCAGGAGATCACGGTGGCCACCAGCCTAGCTAGCTTGCCTCACGAAACGAATTCAAAAATCCAAGCCTTGCCAGCTGTCTTCACGTTGGTGCTGGAGCGATGCTGTTTTTTCATGGCTTGTGGTGTGCCCACGCGGGCCTGGTACTTTATGTTGGCCAACAAGAGAGCCGGCAGAGTTGGCAAATAGTGGAGCACGCCGCAAAAAGCGGCTGACAATGATGCCCACTAGCAAGCAGATCAATAGTGCTGACTTTTGATGCTGCCGCTCAAGTCGGCCCTCCCACCCAAGCCCTTTGTTTGTGGCCCCTTGTTGGCTTGGAGCATGCCGCAAAAAGCGGCTGACAATGATGCCCACTAGCAAGCAGAAAAGGAGCGAAGCAGCGCAAATTTGTTTGGTTTCTTTGCATCTCCTTTAAAGACAAACCCCGCAGTCTTGAGAACGTGATGATGACTATGCTGTGCGAATTCATCTTTTGAAGGTCGTGAAACACACGAGACTTCTGTCGAAGCGTCCCCCAGAAAACATATATAGTTAGATATTTTTGCACGAACGATATTGACTAATTATGTTTACAATAGTGATGGTGAAAAAGAAAAGGAAAAGTAAAGATGTTGAAATAAAGCCGAGACAATTGAAGAGGAAGATGAGATAGTAGAGAAAAGCAACGACATCAAATTTGAGTGTCCTGTATGTAAAAAGATGCTGGAAATTCAAAACGAACTCGTCATCACGAGGAAGGGAGACTGTAAGTGTAGGTGTGTGCCCTTCACTTTCAACTTAAGCAAGAGCGACAAGGGTATGTCCATTGACAAGACCAAGGACGGAGACATAAATGTTGAAACAGACATTCATAATATAACCTTCAAATGGGGAAAGCAGATTACACCAACGGAGGACGAGACAACACTTGAGACCGTGAAGTGTATAGTGGATAAGTGAAATTAAACCATTTAAAGGGTAGATTTTGAAGGGAACCATTTTGATAAATAAATATCTAAATAAATATGGTCAAGGACACTCAGTAGGCAGAAACCGTCCCAGGGCTGGTCTTAAGCAGAACGGGCACAGCCAAACCCACAGTAACGGAGGATATCAAGCCTTATATGCCTACTGGGGGTATGGTCCATCTGTCAACGCTTTCTGCTTACTAGGGTTTGTTTGAAGGTGGGATTTGGCCAAAACAAAAAGAAATTGGCAGCAACGGCATGCATTGTGCAAATCTATTTCTCTTTGACTTGTCTCCTTCCATGCACGGCCGTGACTGCAACAGAATATAGTGTGCCTCTTGAGTATGACAGACATATAAAGAAATATATCATATTATATTATATATATTTTGTTTTAACAGATATTAAACAGACACGCGCGCACACACGCATCACCATCATTATACTGTATATACAACAACAAGATAGAACAACCAGGCCATTTTGCAGATTCTGCAACCTTTTGTCCTCCCATTCATTTTTCTGGATTTATTTTCTGCTAACCAGGGGCTCTTATAGTCATGTTTTCAATTAGTGTTAAAATCACCCATTTCCAGACGCAGTAAGCAGAACAATTACTGCTTAGTGTCCGGGTTTGACTATATATATATATATATATGCAAATAAATAACTTTATAAATAGATCTATAAATATGAGTGATATGGACGAGAACTCTGATAAACTGCTGGAACTGACCAACAAACTGAACAGATGTATTAAGAACATAAGAACCATAATGGAGACTTTGAAGACCATTGAGGAGAAGCTAACTGAACCTAAAAGGGAAGAGAATAAGAAAGACGATGTTGATGAGAAGGAGAGGATGAAGAAAATACTTGAAAACAAGCAGATTGGAAGACCGATAGGTTCGTGGGAGGAGAAGAGCAAACAATACTTGGAATGGATTAGCAACGGTAAAATCACACAACCTAAAGACCAGACGCCTGAATACTACAAAATCGTCAAGGATGCAGAAACGGTAATGTATGTTTAGTATGATACTTTCATATTAAAAAAATTTGTTTGACCATTTAGATCGGTCAGCCAGCCTTGCATAGGCTCAAATCGAGAAGTGTACATCTGACGCACTTCAGGCCCAAATCGTGAAACAAGCGTTTCGCTTCGCATGGTAGCGGAGCGTGGCCGTATTGAGCCCGCTCTGCTACCCACGCCATAGCACCACGACTCGTTGCCGCAAGCGGCAGGCTTCAGGTGGGGCCCAACCTATCGCCTTTGGTTGGTCGAACTCCTCTTGCTCAGCTGTGTCGCTGGAGGAGCCGGAGACAGTTGGACACAAGAAGTTTGTCACTACCAACCACCCGAGGTTGTGGCCCAGCACCGAAAGTGGAAGGTGAGACGCCTGCGCAGCATCGAGGTGGACACGGACGAGTGCGTGGGTAAGTTGCAGTGGGCCAGAAGCACCAGTGCGGTGAGAGCCTCATTGCTGGTGCGCAACAAGGTCAAGAAAGGAGCAAAAGGATCCAGGGAAAGAAAACAGCTGGTGGTCATCGTCCCGGCTAAGTGGAAGCTGCTGAAGAGAGTGGAGGATCTCCGAGATCGAGCAGATAAGGACGCAATCAGTGACTTGGTGGCAAACTGGGACTTCAGGAAGCTGTTGACCTACACCAACCTGGAGATCAACGAGGAGCAGCAGGACAGTGAGCCCTACTTGACAACAAAGACCTATTACCCCAGGGTGGCATACATCCACACCATGGCGGAAGAGAGATTGAAGATGATCTCAACGGCCCTGGAAAAGCTGACGGTAACCCAAAGCTCGAGTTCCTGGGCCAGACACCTGAAAACTCCAGACTTGTTCAAGCCCGACGCCCGTGACAACGAGTTGAGGCAATGGAGTGACTGGAAGTTTTCATTCGAGAACTATGTGAAAGGCATTGATGCACCTATGGCCTACAGCATGAAGCTCGTGGAGGAGAATCTCAATGGGAACTATGAGCTGGATGAAATGACAGATGAAACGAAAGCTCAAGCCATTCGCCTTTACAGCCTCCTGATCTCCTACCTCCGCAACCGACCTTTGAAGTTGGTGAGGCACATGAAGCAGGAAAACGGCTTCGAGGCATGGCAAAGACTCCTACGAGAGATGCAACCGGTGACAGAAGATCCCTTGCACTCCTGACACAGCAATTTGCTGAGGGCAAGTCGATCTCCGAGCAGTTGCCCGTGTATGAGTCCATCGTGACCGAGTATGAGAGGATCTCCGGGCATACACATGGGGATGACAATAAGGTGGCATCGATCTTGCAGGCCGTCCCAGCTCATCTGAGGTCGCATCTCCAGCTCTGGATCACAGACAGTACGACCTATGAACAGTTGAAGAACAAAGTCATGGACCAAGTGGGACAGTTCGAATTCTTTGAGCCTTCCCACAAGAATGCCCTTAGATGAGGCAGTGCCCATGGAAGTGGACAGCAAGAAGGGAGGAAAGAGCAAATCCAAGATGGAAAAGGAAAGACAAAAGGAAAGGACAAAGGAAAGATGAAGAGCGATGGCGGAAAAGGCACCTGGAAGAATGACAAGGGCAAGAGCTTCTGGGACAAGAGTGGCCTAGGAAAGAAGGGGAAGACACCTGAGAAAGGAGGAAAAGGTGGCAAACAAGCAGGAGCATGCCACAATTGCGGCAAAACGGGTCATTACGCCCGGGATTGCTGGAAGCGAGTGTCCCCAATCGAAGAGACTGTTGGGGGAGGAGCGTCATCGTCATCCACCGGACAGACTGGAGCAGCAACGTCCTCGACTCCAATGACAACGGCATCAGTGAAGATGGTGCGCATGGCCACGCCGCCTGACACCAGGAGCTTGGAAATCTTTGACCTGACAGGGTCAGGGTCAGAAGACAATGAATTCCCATGGAGAGTGGGGATGATCGAAGTGGGCAATGAGGTGACGGATGAGGAGTTCTATGACTGCGTTGAGCCTGTGGTGAGCATCCCGTTGGGCGTTGCAATTGTAGCCATGGACCTTCAGGATGAGAGTGAAGAGAAACTGGTGCAGATGGTCAGCGCTGGTGAAAGGGAAGGAGAAGAGTGCCTGGTCACGCTGGACAGCGGTGCCGACATCTCGGTACTGCCCAAGGCCTACGCTGATGTGGGTCAATGGGCACCAGGCTCGACAAGTTTGAGGATGGTGGACGCTCAAGGGAAGCGCATTGCCCACAGTGGAGTTACAAAGGCAAGAATCAGCACCACGGATGCCAATGGGAAAAGAATTGAGATGGTGGAGGAGTTTGTTTTGGGGAACGTGCAACATCCGATCCTATGTGCAGGACGACTTCGACGTGGATGGAGCCATCGAAGCTGAAGACGGCCAGTTGGGGCTGCAACACAAGGGACGAGGAATCCATGTCCCTATCAACGGAGAAAGGAACTCCTTGCAGTTCAGTGCACGCACCTCTATGGTGGAGACGACTGCAGAGAAGAAAGAGGGTGAAGGAGAAGCTCGAATCATGGCTTTGAGAGGAAGGCTTAGTAGGTATGTGAAGGACCTGGAAATGCAGCCTGGGTGGCATCAGCTTCCAAACGGCATCGTGGCATACAGTGACCCTGTGGCAATGTCACTGACCGACCCCAGGGGACAGATCGAAAGCACCTGGAAGTCGAGGATGACTCTGGTGAAGGAAAATGATGGGATGTGGAGTCAGCTGGAGAACATTGATGACTTCACGAACCTCGGTGACACAGCCTTCAGGAAAATCGGCACTGGCAGCGCACGATCACCTTCTTTGCGCCCTCGGTCATGGAGGATTATTGGGAGCGTGAGTCCGAAGTGCCAGTGAGACCATTCCCGGAGGAGAAGAGGAGAGAACCTCAAGGGAGGACAGACTGGTCCGAAGACGACAAGGAGGATGCAGAGGAGATGGAGCTGCAGATGGACTCACATGACATCGAGAAGATGGTGGTTGCACAGAGACCAAACGAGGTTGAGCTCGATGAGACCACCTACACCGAGAAAATGTCTGTGAAGGACCTACAGATAGCTTGCAAAGAGCGCCAATTGCCCTATAATGGGAGCAAGCGGCGTTTGCTGGACAGGTTGATCGCCTTCAAGATCAACCTGGAGAACAACATGAAGTTGGAGATAGCCAGCAAGCTGTTCAAAGAACAGGAGAGGAAGCCGTTGGCACTTGGCCAACCACGACTGCCGTCCCTGAAGGAGCAAGAGACACATTTTGTGACTCATCTTCCATATGCTCCTTGGTGCCAAGCTTGTGTGGCGACGAGAGCGAAGGAGGACAAGCATGAGATGAGGGACGACAAACCTGACCAAGGGAAGAATGTGAGCCAAATGGACTTCTTCTATACACTGGGGAGGAGAAGCGCATAGATGAGGCCCCGGTGGACAAGGTCATGGAAAGGTCAGACCAATATGGAACTTGCTTGGTCATGGTATCATCGGAAACCAAAGCAGTACATGTTGTTCCCGTGCCATCGAAAGGTACAGCTAGCCTCAAGACAGTGACCGAGGAAGTGGTGCGGTTTTCACTGGAGAACTCATCGATGGATGGCTGTATCTTCCAAGGAGATGGTGAGAGAGCCATGAGGCAGCTGCTGAGGTCTGTGCAACAGGTCAGGACCATCATGGGCCTGCCTTGTGAAGTCAGGATGACGGGCAGCAACCAGCATGCATCCAACGGACAAGCTGAACGAGCCGTGCAAAATGTGCGAAGGATGGCCAACTGCGTTCGCAACTTTGCAGAGTCAAGGGCCCGGCTGAGCGTAATGGGGAACATGCGCATCTACCCCTGGTCGTTCAGATATGCTGGATTCCTGCTGAACAGATGGAGAAGATGAACAAGACCTCCTACTACGAGTTGGCTACAGGGCATAGCTATCGTGGTAAGCTAGCTCTGTTTGGAGAGTCAGTGATGTTCAAGAGGCTGGTGAAGTACAAGGCCAGTGACCTGTTCGAGCGAGGAGTCTGGGTCGGAAAGCACAGCTGGAACGACAACCGCATTGTTCTCAGCCCAGAGGGAGCATTTGAAGCCCGGACAATCAGGCGGTTGGCATCGGAGGAAGCATTCATTGCCACGGGCAAAGGGACTGCCGTGGAGCTACAGCCCGCAAGGAATTCTGATGAAGCACGCTGGACAAGCGCAAAGGTACCGGCAGCCAACCCTTGAGAACGAGGCGACAGAGGAGGAGATGAAGGCTGTCACAGATGCAGTTGCGGCAGGCGTAGTCACGCCAGCACCTGGACTACGACCACAGCCCACAACTCCTGGAATGTTAGGCCAGTCATCGACAGCAGTACCTCAAACACCAGCTCCATTGCCAGCGACACCAAGGAAGAGAAGTGTGGAAGGAGAAAGTGAAGAACCGGAGAAGAAGAGATTGGATGCCTCAGACTAAAAGGCCATGACAAAAAAAGGGAGTCAGAAGCAATTGACTCAGGCGCGGAAAAGAAGCAGAGGACAGAAGAGGAGACAGAAGTAGAAGGGGCTATGAGCTTGCCAGAGGAGAAGGTGGCGAGATGATAGCATCGAGCTCCCCAAGCAACCTGGCAAGGCTTTATCCTCCTCATTACGCTGGGATCCAAGCCATTGAGGCACATGGTGATGAAGAAGTTGGGCAGGATTTGATCCCGGAGGAGGTGAATGAAGAGCTGTTCGCAGGTTATGGAGGAAATGAAGATGACGAGCCGCCAATCACCAGTGAAGAGCACCTAAACCTGCTGGACGAACAAGCAAAGAAGAATGAGGTAGAGAGGATGCTCAAAATGCCAGCCATGCGGGAGTCAAACAAGGATGAGGTGCAGGAGAGTGAAGGGTACACGATCTCCACCAAGTTCGTGATCACCTGGAAGCATCGTCTGGAGCAAGGGGGTTGGTTTCGAAGAGCACGCCTTGTTGCAAGGCAGTTTAAGGGCAGTGTTGATCTTGACCAAACGTTTGCCCCCACGTCAATCATGGTCTTGCCCAAGATGCTCATCCATTTGATGCTAAATGTCTTCAAGCATTTCAGGGCGATGACCCTGGACATCAAGGACGCGTTCCTGATGGCGGAGAGGAGCGAGCCTTCGTGGAGCTGGATGCTCATCAAGTGCCTACCGGGTCAGAGGACTGCAGCATCACAGTGGTTCCAACTCTTCGTGGGAGCTGCAAAGAAATTCGGACTAGAGCAGGACCCAATGCAGCCTACCTTGTTGATGATGAAGAAAGAAATGTACATCGCGGTGCATGTTGACGACATCTTCATGGTGGGCAACGAGATGATGCTGAGGAACTTCGTGGAGTACATGCACAAGAGAAAGGGATGGAACATCGAGGTCAAAGGGCCATTTGGCATGAACGAGAAATTCCACTACCTGAAGAGGGAGTTTTGGCCCGGAACAGAAGGATGTGACGTCCGGTGCGATTACAAACAGTACGAAAGCCTCGCCAAGGACACAGACGTGTTCAAGAAGGCCTACAGAAAGACTCCCATGGACCAGAACATCGCCAAGAAGGACGAGAGTCAGCTGCTGAAAGGAGAGGAGATAACAAGGTATCGCAGCGTGGTTGGGAGGCTGATGTATCTGGCTGGAGAGAGGCCGGACGCCCAATTCTGGCAAGGAGCATGGCAAAGCCCACACAGCAGGCATGGAAGAACGCCTGGCACGTATGTTCCTATTTGCAAGGAACGATGGGCTTCGGTGCGAGGATCGGCCTGAGGAAGAAAGGGCAGTCGGTCATGGATGTGAGAGATGAAGAGGAGGTGGATGAGAAGGAGAAGCACCTGATAGAAGTTGTGACAGATGCCGACTATGCCGGCAACAAGAACGACCGACGCAGCACCACATCGTTCCAGATCTTCATCGATGGGAACTTGATGGAACCCAGGGTGCGCTCACAGAAAGCCATAGCCCTATCCTCAGGAGAATCTGAGTTTGTGGCCATCGTGGCAGGGTGCTCGGATGGACTCTTGATCCGACACCTATGGACAGCCATGATCGGAGAGCCCTGTGACATGAAGATCCGATCTGACAGCTCAGCGGCCAGGGCAATGGTGCAACGCCAAGGTATTGGAAGAGTTCGACATCTTGATGCAGCACTGCTATGGGTTCAACAGAAGGAAAAGGACAAGATCTTCAGCGTGGCAGCAATTGGCACTGAGCTCAACTGTGCTGATGTTGGGACGAAGAACCTGACAAGGAGCCGACTCTATGGACTGCTGTTCATGATGAAGATGATCAACAGCCTTGGTGAGAGGATTGGCAAACAGGAGTTCATGGACTTGGAGTACAAGGAGAGGATGCGAAAGGCTACCAAGAAGATCATGAAGGTCAAAGACATGCATGTGGGGATGTTGATGATCCTGTCGAGACTTGGTGAAGTGGCAGGAGAACCCACAGAAGAAGAAGCAAAAGGCTATGATTGGAGTTGGATAGTCTTCACGGCATGCGCCGTGTGTGGGGCCTGGAGCATTGCAGGATGGTTGCGGCGCAACATCATTGAAGGTGCTACATCGTGCAGTACCTGAACAACATGCTCGGGACCCAGGCTGAAAAGGAAAAGCCTGAAATGAAGGAGATAGGCAGCCAAGCCTATGAGACGGAGGGCTTGCAGACCTACATGAAAGCATATGAAGAAAACGAGGAGAAGCTGCAGAGTGAGCTGCAAAAGAAAGATGACTACATCGAGGAATTGGAGGTTGGCATCAGCGAGATGCGCCGACAAAGGGATCAAGCCTTCAAAGAGCTTGAGATTTCTGAAGCCTATGGGCTGCGGTTGCTAAGGCAAACCACCCAGTACAGGATGAATCCAAGGGGCAAAGCGATCCACTTTTGCGAACGCTGCCCCCATTACGCAAAGGCGTATGAAGTGCAGTTGTGCCAAGTATGCATGGCTGGAGGCACGGTGTTTGACCATTTAGATCGGTCAGCCAGCCTTGCATAGGCACAAATCGAGAAGTGTACATCTGACGCACTTCGGGCCCAAATCGTGAAACAAGCGTTTCGCTTCGCAAAATTATAAAGTTTTAATATGAAACTATTGGAGTTGTTTAGTGGAACAGGTAGTGTTGGTAAAGTTGCCCGTGAATTCAGTTTTAGTGTCATATCGTTAGATTTGAATAACGCACACATTAATGAAGATATAGTACAATGGGACTACAAAGAATTGGACAAAGATTTTGATGTTATATGGGCATCCCCTCCTTGCACGAATATAGTAGAGCAAAAACTATGGGTGTTAGAAAGATAGATTATGCGAATAGTATTGTAAGGAAAACTGTTGAAATCACTAACTACTCTCAACCTACAATATTTTTCATAGAAAATCCACCGACGGGACTTTTGAAAGACCAGGACTTGATGAACGATTTTGATTATTACGATGTAGATTATTGTAAGTATGGTTTTGAATATAGGAAGCGGACGACTATATGGATGGGAGGATATGACCAACAGGGAAATATCCTCCCTCGCGAAGCGACCAACCTACAAAACTGGAAATCAAGACCTTTATGTAAAAAGGATTGTAATAGCATCGTAGGGAACAGACACAAAGAAACGGCACAAAGACTACCGTGTAAAGGTTTGTGGAACGAACAAAGAAAGAAGACACAAGATGAACTATACAGAATACCTGATGAGTTGATTTATGACATCCTATCAAACCTTTAGGATTTCGTGCCTAAGGAATGGTTTAGTCAATCCTTCCAGTTTGAAGCTTCTGTTGCCCGTGCTGTCGTATTCTATCTTCTGAACCTTGTAGTTTTCCTTTGACCATTTGCTGTTGTATTCCTTCCTGTCGGTGTAGTTGCCTCTTCCCTTCGTGAAGATTTTGACGGTGTCATTCTCATATATCTCCTCATATTTCCTTGTGTTCTTTTCTCTTCTTGTCAGATTTACTTTAACATCCATGTTGTTCTTGTCGTCGTGTGCTTCGTTGGGTGTTAGTTTGGTTGATGAGTGTTTGCTACTGTTGTATTTCTTCAAGACGGGTGGAAGCATACTCGTCCATCCCGCCTTGTTAAATCTAACCCTATCGTGTATCATATTTTTCAGTGTTCTGATGAAACGCTCTACAACGTTGGCGTGTGTCCTTGTGATGATGTGATTGATGCCTTCATCCGTAAAAACTTTGGCACTACCGTCTGGAATGCTCCGTCATCATCGCTATATATTGACATACAGTAATCCATCTTCTTAAAAGTCTCTTTCAATGCTTTCAATACACTCACCCCATCTTTGTTTCTCATTGGAACGGCATTCCCGAATTTACTTAAAATATCAATGACAACTAATGCATACCTTGGTTCATCATTTTTGAGTGGGTTTTTTCCTTCAGGTTCTTTGGTTAAAGGCACCATGTCCATTATATCCATTTGGTATTCGAATCGGGCAAACGGAGCAGTGTAGGAATTATACCCTCTATACTTTCCAATCTGTTTGTTCGGTTGTTTTGCCATAAATTGTTTTACATCTACTGTATTGATTGATGGGTCTTTCTCTTTTGCTTTCTTAAGTGTTTACTTAACAGACCCGAGACCTTCATTGACATCATAATAAACATTACTTATAATATCATATTTTCTTAATCGTCTTGCCATATTATACTTTTAGGAAAAAACCGTTTAAAAAATAAATACACAGGATAAATAAGGATGAATAGGTATGAACACGGTAAAATTTATAAAATCACTGACATTGGATACAACAAGTGTTATATTGGAAGCACTTGCGAATGTTTATGTCAAAGAATGGCAAGGCATAGGGAAAAGTATAAGTATTATTTGAAAACAGGAAAGAAGCATACAAATGGTGTTTTTATGTTTGATGTGCACTGATTGAAAACTACCCTGCTGAAAGTAAAGCAATGCTTCAAAAACAAGAAGGACACTACATCAAGAATACTGACTGTCTTAATAAGAAGGTTGAGGGAAGAACACGTAAAGAATACCAAGAAGACAACGGAGAAAAAATAAGTGAGAAGTGGAAAGAATGGTATGAAAACAACAAGGAATACTGTGCTGAAAAAAACAAAATTAAATAGACAACTATTTAATGAAAAGGTCAATGAACAAGCAAGAAAAAGTTATTACAAACACCAAACTGAAATCAATGAAAACCGACGAGAACAATACAATGAAAACAAAGACAAAGTGGATGATAGGAGAAGAGAACTATATATCAACAACAAAGATGAGTTAAGTGAAAAAAGAACAGATTGAATGTGAATGTGGTTCAGTGATAAGAACGGCAGATATGAGCAAACACCTGAAAACTAAAAAACACCATAACCACACCATAACAACCCATAAAACTTTACAACCTAACATAACCACAGCATAGTTACAACCCATAAACCCAGACCTAGAAATAAAACACAGCAACAACAATCATCCACCTCATGTTAAAACCATTTGCCCCAGAAAAGTTAGAACCCCAAAAACCCCAGAACCCCCCACACATAAAACATCAACAGCAAGGAAAACACATTGAACATCAACAAAAAATCATAACAAGCAACACACCAACAAACCCTCCCCAGAACCCCCCTTTTACCATCTTTTTTGGGGACGCATGTTTGTTTCAGGATGTGGAGCATGCAGCTCAAGTGTGAAAACATGGCCAAAACGTCACACCTTCCCGATCACTGGAGTTCGAACCCGAAGCTGGAAACCCCTTCCGCGGGCACCGCTGCAGACTGTCTGGCAAGTCCTTTCCTGCGAGGTCATGAAGGAGAACCTCGAACTGAAGAAGGAGATGCAGCATGAGGCGAAGGGTCCAGCAGTGAGGTGTGACGTGGCCTAGATGCGCAAACCACGAAGGAGGAGAAATTTCTCAGCCTCAACAGCCTCAATGAACCTAATTTCCAAATGGAGCCTCATGATAGAACCCCTTCTCAACATGGATATTGCGTATGTTCACCGACAGTTGGACTAGCCAGATGTGATTTGGGTGAGAACCAACCCTTGATAACTTGATTTGGGAGCAGGAACCTGGCAACAAAATGAAGGGCCATGAAGATCACGGAAGAAAGCAACCAGTTTCTGCCAGCGATGACCCTTGGTGATGGGGGTAGATCCCTTGATTGCTGGGCGGAACTCGAATGCGAGGCACAGGTGAACGATCAGACCGCCCAGCGGCTAGATGCTCTTGAGAAGGCTCAGCGAGAAGTTGCTCTTCACACTGAAGTGAGTCGATCAAAGCCCAAAATATCCTTCCCAAGGCAGATGCAGAGAAAAAGAAAATTGGAGAGCAAGCATAAGTTGCTGGACTCTCCCAGTAGTACCCCGGTAGGGTGCATGATGCCAGCCAGTTTAGGACAAGGCGCAGGTGATTCACACAGAAATCAAGATCAATCAAGAGAAAGCTTTCCCCGGACCAACAGTCAGAAGCTCTCCCATGTCTTCAACTGATTTTATCCTTCTTCCAGTACCTCCAACAGTCGACCTTTTGCACCACAGCCTAACCGCCTAAGCCCCGGTGAAAAAACACCAGGGCCACAGTGCCGGCGCTGAGACTCGTGTCCAAGCACTGGAGGACCGAGCGACAAGGGGATCCTCAGTCACTTGGATGGAGATCCCCAAGCGCCAGGGTTTTCGGAGGGATCAGCTTGGGCAAACGTGCCCTAGCAGTCCAAGCTTTTTTGGAAAAAATGACCACACCCTCAAGCCTAGCAGCCCCAGCACTCCACATTGTCTAGCAACAATGGAACACTATAGCAACAACCATCCTTGATTGACGATCAATGTGACATGCCTGAGTCTCAACATGAGGAGCCCCACCCTGCCCCATGCTGTCGCATTTATATAAATCAAGTCGTATTCAGGAACTTTCCAACTCCTCCATCAGTGACTTGGGCCCGATTCAATCGATTCAAGACAGGACTTGGGATGACTTAGGTGTACTTCTGCCGCAGAATTCCTGGCTTTCCGCTCCTTGATTATCCGAAGCCTTCTATGGGCATCCATGATTTATATAACAGTTCTTTGCCAGTCGGCCACTAATGGGACGGCTTTAGATCTTTCGACCCCGCACTTTGCTCCTACTGCGTTAGCCAGGAGGAGAATGTGAAGTTTCGTGCTGCGCTGGCAGGGGCTGCTGGGGGCCCTGGCGAGCAAAAGGCACGGGGAAGAACTCAGCGACTGTAGGCAGCTATCCCACACGAACGGTGTGCAGAGTTTATCATCCTAGTGTAATTGAAGCACCCCTGAACTTCCGGTTTATATGACTTGCTTGCAGGGGGGTAAGATGCCACACTTCTTTTGTGATTCCTTTGTACTGCTGTCCATCCATTCTCCTTCATTTACACACCAATATGCATGCTTTTTCTTGAGCTGGATCAAGTGCGACAGCTCACGAAATCACAGACGGGTATAACTGGTCTAGGCTTAAATATGTGTGGCTCCAGATAGGATGTGAGGCTGAGGATCATGGCTTGTTCCATCAGGTGTTCACCGGAACCGGTCGAGCACCGGTCAGCCCCTCGTCTCAGGCCCGGCGGTTGATCAACTTGGAGGCGGACGTGACGAGCCAAAGGCGCTGGGACGAGGAAGGGACGTGGTGGCGCGGTGATACGAAGACGTTCGGAATGAAAAGAGCAGAGCGTCTAGGTTTTGGAAGCATCCGGGGTTGAAGGAAGGTGATAGGAGGTTCTAGGGGCCTGGGGCAAGGGGAAGAGGAACAGTCGAGTGGATGCACCATATTGGCCGTGTGAAGAACGCTTGGTGGATTCGAGGGTCGGGAACGGTTCAACAGTGTCGTTGCCTCAACGGATCAACGACTTCGACACTATGTAGCTACAAGTTCGCCAAGAGCTGTCATATCCAGAATGATCACGTTCCCAATCAAAGAGGGTGTCCTCATTCTTCTTTTTGGAAGAAAGAAGACTGGCACTGCCAAGTGCATCAGGGGCGCCAGGTGAAGCAATGGGGTTGCCGATGTTTCTCGGGGCAAGCCAGCTCGATAACACCCGCCAGGCAAGTGGCGCCGGGGCCCAAGGAATGAGGGGTCAATTGACATCGATTTTTGAAGAGGATGACATGGGTGGCACCACAGAAGAGCAGTTGAAAGGATGCCCAGCGGCTTGGTGGAGTGCAAGGCAAAAGTGCAAGTCATGGTGTCACGGGTGATCAGTTTCAATGCCAGTGTAGAACTAGGTGTCCGGATGCCTTTTCCACGGTCCTTTCTACCGATTCTTACAGTAGGTTTTCGATGGAAGACTACCTCAGGAAGGATGGATTTTAACAGGGCCATCCCATCCAATTCTTGTGCACATGGCAGGGCGGGCCCCAAAGTTGTGCGACACCAGAAGCAGCCGATGCAGCCAGCGAGCTAAGTCAAAAAGGTCGCGAATCGATGGGAAAGGCAGTGGAAGGCTGTGATAAGCTCTCAGAACACTTGCAGTGAAAGGAGGAAGGTTGCTAGGATGAGGAAGGTTGTGCACGTGTGGCTTTACTGAGAAGTTCACGGAGCAACCCCGAAAGCGAGTTTCGTGGTGGGTCCAACGAGAAGCCCTGCACAGCATCAAATGCTTCAGACTATCGCGGTCATGTTCCCTTTCCAAGATCCCTCGACTCGGTGCACGAGTCGATTCCCCAATTCGGGTGAATTTTTGGGTCCCAGGAATTGACCGGGTGAGTTCCAAAGAGCGAATCAGACGACTTGCATTGGCATAAACCTCGCAGAGAGAGGGTCCGACAGAGTGGCCCTGAAGCTTTTGAAGCTGAACTCACTCAAAGCACTTCTGCAGCTTCCACCCAAAGCTTGACACTTGAAACACCCCGCGGCTCGCGACCCGCTGTCCATGGCCGGCTCAGCAATGGAGGTTCCGGGCCTCAGGGACCAGGTTGACCAGTACCTTCGATCTCCCGCCCCGAAAGAGCTCCCGTGAGAGTCTCGAGTCTTGAGAGCAGAAACAGAGCTGGGCCTCGGGCCGCAGGCGGCCGCAGGTCTGTCTTTCAAAGCAAGGTTAGTCTTTCGCATCCTGTCCTGCCACAGTGCTGACCTTGTTTATCTACCAAGGCCTCAGCTTAGTCATCTTATGTAAAGATTTTGTTGAAGGGCCCTCTGACTCGACTATCCTCTCCACGTTGGCTGAGGTGGAGGATTGTGAGGCGAGCGAAACTTTGATCCTCGCAACCGAGGACCACCCGGGCCCGTTTCAAACCAACTGCGCCGTCCTTTCCCGGTCGTTCAATTTTTTCAGTTCGTCGAAACCCGCCCGTCGAATCCGCGGTTGGCCCTGGGGGGTCACGGGTCCAGGACTGGAAGTTTGGGAGGATCATCTCGACTCTCTGAATGACTCCCACCTGGTAGGAGTGATCTTGCAAAGTCCGGACGGAAGTGGAGAAACTGAGTTCAGGTACTTGAAGTTCTCTCCTTCCGTGACTTCCGGTTCCCTTCAAGCCTCAACTCCTTGTTTCCGCCTTCAATCCCCAACTATCTCTCTTCTCTCCTCTCTCTCAGTGAAAAGTCGCCAGGAGCTACCCAGCTCCCCTGCCGGCCAGCTGGGCCAAGCGCTTTGGCGGCGCCGAGTCCCTCTGGTGCTTGCGCTCCTGAGTGCGCTGGTGGCGCTGACTGGGCTACTGACCCGTACAAAGCCACAGGTCTTGGGAGGCCCGTGTGGTCCAGACCGCGTTCGGGGTGGGGCGAGGGGTGGGGGAAGACTTGCTCGGACATGTCAGTCACTAGACTAGACTATAAGCACACTCTTTTGTTGGCAGAAGCATAAGTTCATGGGTGATATAGGTCTTGTTCTGTCGCAACTCACCTGACAATTGGTCCAGCGCTGGATTCTGCAAACAGATCAAGGGGATGCGTGTCCGCTGGAAGATTTTGTTGACATTCTCAAGGGAAATGCTCTGTCCTCTGAAGGTTGCATGCGCAAAAAATGGGTCTTCGCTAGACTTGCGGATGGGTGAGGTGAGGCCAGGTCTGATGGTTTCTGTGTCGCTCAGTGTGTCGTCGCTCAGGCGCAGTGGTGCTGCCACCTTCGGCGGTTGCCGGGGATGGCACGCTGCCGCTGCTGGGTCTGGCACACGTGAGTGAGGGTGCAGTGGACGTGTTGTGCGTGATTGACATCAGTCGCTGGGAGAACATTCGCGCTCGCCGTGTCGTCTTTTCTGGTGGGTCGCTTGGAGCTTCGTCGGTTCGGAATGAACAGGCTGGTGCAAGATCCGATCGAACGCGGGCGTTGGATGCATGGGGGTGTCACATGGCCCGCCCGCTTGTGTCTGCTTGGTGGTTTTCAGATGAGTGTGATTTTGCAGTTCCAGACATCTCAGGTCAGATGGTGGCGCGAATCAACCTGATGGGCCTCATTATCCCTGTCGCGAGTGAGGTCTGTGACTACGACCGAATTCGCCGGCGGGGAGGCGTCGTCGACAAGGAGCCGGATTGAAGTTGAACGGCCGGGGATGTCATTCGATTCAGAAGCAGTTTGAAGGGTGGGTACCTTCCCCACATGCACCCAGGGGGATGTGCTGAAGTTCTGGTTTGCACTTGCGAAGATGCATATAATTTCCATCAAGGCAGAAGGGAAGCCACCAACTGATTTCTATTCTCAAATGATCAAGTCGTGACTTTGACGAACTCAGGAGGCGGAACAGCATTGTGCCAACTTCATTTTGCTGAACGTGGTGAACGATCTGCTCTTCATCGGCCTTGTGGCAGATAGTCTGACCCAATGTGCCCACTCGCTGAACTTGCCTGCCAACTGTGCCGCCAACATCGCGTCGATCCTGGGGACCATGAGTCTGATCGCGCAATCGGTCAATCAGATGGACTACGTTTGCGTGAATCGGGACAACATCACGGAAAAGATTGACCAGAAGAAGGCAAAGATTACCAAGGCGAAGCAGGACATCCAGCGAGATGTGCAGGAGATGAGAGTACGGGACGTACGGGAATTTGGGTGGGGTGGTTGGAAGTTGGAATGATATATCGAGTTTCGAATTGGTGAGGGAAGCTGAATTTGACCCTCAGAACTTGCATCGAGTTTGTGGATCAAATCATAGTTTCTGAGTTTGGACACCTTGATTGCCAACTGATGTTTCTTGTGTGTCTTCTGCTGTTCAGTGGTGTGGGCATCCCCCATTTGGAGACATCCTTTTGGCCACCAAACTTTTCATCTTGGGATGGGTAAATCCATGCCTCAAGAGCTGAGTTTGTGGCCAGAACATTGAAGAGGTACCATTTTAATTTTCCCATCAAGTCTGCTTTCCCATCGAAAGACAGCACTGCGGTTGCAGAAATTCCTCATCGATCACGGCTACAACGTCAAAAATGTGCTGCCACCCAATCCGGCGGTCGAAAAGATCCTTGGTCCTTGGAGTTGATTTTTCCACCTCTTTCGCACCAGGGCTTTGATCCTGTGCGGCTGATTTGTAGCAACCTGAAAGAAACCAGCAGGGGTTTGCCAAAAAACACGGCCAACAGAGAACAGTGTACTGAACATAAACCGATTTCCTCACCTTCTCTCCATTCCTAAATGACTGGATCGCAGAGTTCAAATTCCAAACTTTTTAGTCCAGACTTTCCTTCAAGCCACTTAAATCTTTATCTACATAAATTGAAATTCCTCTGGACGACTTTGAACCGCTTATATAGATTTTCCTTTCTACTTCCACCGGGCCCCTACATGCACATGGTCCTGTCTTTGGCAGGGTGGGCTGGTTCAGTTGCATCGTGGTTGACTGCTGTGCCTTTGTGGTTGCTTTCTCTCACTAAGGTTGGAGGCCATCGCTATTAGGTTGGAGGCCATCGCTATTAGGTTGGAGGCCATCGCTCCTAGGTTGGAGGCCATCGCTCCTAGGTTGGAGGCCATCGCTAGTAGGTTGGAGGCCATCGCTCCTAGGTTGGAGGCCATTGCTCCTAGGTTGGAGGCCATTGCTAGTAGGTTGGAGGCCATCACTCTTAGGTTGGAGGCCACTATTAGGTTGGAGGCCATTGCTATTATTAGGTTGGGGGCCATCGCTCCTAGGTTGGAGGATCGCTCCTAGGTTGGGAGGCCATTGCTAGTAGGTTGGAGGCCATCACTCTTAGGTTAGAGGCCATTGCTAGTGGGTTGGAGGCCATTGCTATTACTAGGTTGGAGGCCATTGCTGTTGGAGGCCATCGCTAGTAGGTTGGAGGCCAGCGCTCCTAGGTTGGAGGCCATCGCTCCGAGGTTGGAGGCCATTGCTAGTAGGTTGGAGGCCATCACTCTTGGGTTGGAGGCTATTGTTATTAGGTTGGAGGCCATCGCTCTTGGGTTCCTTTCCGCATTGCCGGTGTGAGAGGGTTTATTTCCCTTTTTTGCGCCACCCGATGTGAAAGATTGAGTTCTCTTGTCCGCGCTGCCCGGTGGGACAGGGTTTGTTGTTTCGGAGATTGACTGCCGAAGGTTGGCATCTGGAGATTTCTTGATGTTCTGTGTCCTTTGCCAGGTGTCATGTCTTGTGCTTGTTGATATTCAGGTTGCTTCGCGACGACAGCCGCCCGCACCAGTGGCTCCCAGAGAGAGGGTAAAAGAAGTTTATGACCACTCTATTTTTTGGATCATTGATACATTGTTTGTATAGCTATGTTTAACTTGCATTTTGCAAGCATTGTTGCATGTATTTTTCAACCCCCTTGAAATTGTACATTTTCAAGGGGATCGAAAATAGAGTGGTTTATGTGCGACAAACTATACAATGTGCACGGTTAACCCTTGTAGTCACAGGGATCCAGATGGGTTGTTCTCTCATCGTTTTTCGGCATTTGTTTTCCAGCAGGGGGACCATCCATGTGCTGTGAGCGATGGTCCAACGAAGCGGCCACAGTACATGCGGATATCTGGCCTGATCAGCCAGACGTACCTGCCATTTTCCGAGTCTTCTGAATGGCATGAGGCCAAGCCCAGAACCTCACAGGTAGCTACATTTGGCAGTCCAGAGCGCACGTCGTCATGTCGACTTGATCGTCGCCTTCGATCTTGAGACTTTGGCCCTATTTCCTCTTGAAGACCTCGAGGCTCCGTGGTTCTTACTTGTACCCTTAGGAAATGGAACCCTAGGCCGGCGTGTGGCACCGCTTTCAGTTCCGTATGCATATCCATAAGTGTGTTTGGCCTCGTGCCAAGCCGGGATGAGCCTGCAGAGTGCCGTGGACCCGTCGAACGGGGGTTTGTCGTTGTTTCCCTTGCTTTGGAAACGTAAGTGTCCGGAGCGGACAGCAGATGGCTAACGCCACAAGAAGTGGGATGTTTGTCTCATCTTTGGAATTCCAAGTTGGCTCATGCCTTTACGTGACCGCAGCGGTCTAAGCAGCCAGCCATTTCGGCAGGGCACAAGGTGACCACAGCGGTCAAAGCCAGTTTAAGGTTCATTGGAACCTGTCGCGACCTTGGGTGCACACACAGCGTGTACAATGAAACGAGGCAGGTCTCCTAGGTTTTTGCAATGAGGTTTGGTCTCATCGGTTTTCGCCCCCTCCATTTGTTCCCCTTTCATCCCTTCCCCTTCACACACTTTTGTTTCCTCTTTTCTTTCATGTCCTCCTGTCTTCATGTCTGGTCATCTCATCCTTTTCTTCGTCCCGGCCTTAGTGTGTACGTGCACTTTAACATACCTTTAAACACAGGTTTCAGGTCGCCCAGGTCTTTACAATGAGGTGGGCGTCATCGGGTGTCCCTGTGCACTTGGTTCCCCTCTCATTTCAACCACACGCACCTTTGTCCCGTCTCGTCCTCCTGTCATGTCTTCATTCTTTTGTCTTTTGCGCGCGCACGTGCACATTGGCCCTCACCTTAGCTTTACGCCTCCCCTCGGGGAGGCGTGTGTGTGTGTGTAACCCTTGTAATCACAGGGATCCAGATGGATTGTTCTCTCATCGTTTTTCGGCATTTGTTTTCCAGCAGGGGGGCCATCCATGTGCTGTGAGCGACGGTCCAACGAAGCGGCCACAGTACATGCGGATATCTGGCCTGATCAGCCAGACGTACCTGCCATTTTCCGAGTCTTCTGAATGGCATGAGGCTAAGCCCAGAACCTCACAGGTAGCTACATTTGGCAGTCCAGAGCGCACGTCGTCATGTCGACTTGATCGTCGCCTTCGATCTTGAGACTTTGGCCCTATTTCCTCTTGAAGACCTCGAGGCTCCGTGGTTCTTACTCGTACTCTTAGGAAATGGAACCCTAGGCCGGCGTGTGGCACCGCTTTCAGTTCCGTATGCATATCCATAAGTGTGTGGAGAAAGGCACGGGCCCAAAAGCACTGGCCAGATAGCCGAAGCCGGCGCACCCTTGACCAAAAAGTTAACCTGAGACCTAAAAAGCTTCTAGCAAGGAACGAAAACCTGAAGAAAACAAGAGAATCTTAGAAGGAAAAGAGAGACCGTGCATGAATTACTCAGTGTGAGACTTACGAGTGAGTACTTAGCACTTGACTAAACGTTAACCTGGAACCTAAAAAACCGCTAGCAACGAAAGAGAACCTAGACAACGAAGAGGAACAGCAGAAGAGAAAGCAACCGCAAGATGAGTACTTAGCCGCGTGACATGTGAATACTTAGCCGCCTGGCATGAGTCCTATGAATACGTAGCAGTGTGGTATGTCATTCTCTGGAGGGTTTTCTCAGTAAGCTCTGCAGAATTGAATCGGCAATCTCGAGCAAGCAACTGAAAGGGCATGTGCAAGAAGCGACCCTTGGCGGGGATCGCGCAACAGACCTCTGTGGGACCCTGTTGTGAGACACACTTAGATCATTCCTCGCAAGAGCTCTATCAGTTGCGACATCCCCGTGCGTTAGTTGCTGAATAGCTCTTGACTTGCAGAAACGTAAAAGTGAAGGGTCAGCTTAAAAGAAGGTTTCAACATGGACCCATTAGCGCTTTACCAGCGGATTAAAAACGAGGGGCAGCCACCAGCTGCGTCTTATTATGCGCCCAAGTGCACCACGGCAGGTACGTTTCCACAGGAGACGTGCAGCGTCTTCGTTGGTCGCTGACTGCGTGAATCCCCAGCGACCTCCTGCAATTTGTACACTGTTCCTTTGGGACAGGAGTACACACGCACACACCCCAAACAACACATGTTTTGGACCCGGTGGCTTGTAAGGTGGGTTTTGCTTGTGAGACCTTCATACCTCAAGCGAAAAAAGGTGTTGATGTTTGTTCTCGGCTGCGTGCAAAAAACTATTCATCTCAAACTTTTCACTACCCCGTTTGTGTTAAAGCCAGAGAAAACTCCAAACGAAAAACGGTTGTTGCAGCATATATGGCGCCCTGTACAGAACTTGTGGCCTTCGTTTTCAACACGGTGTTTTCAAACAAACCTTTCTAGAGTCTGATGTTCGATGACGTTGGCATTGAGAGACGTCGATGAACAACATATCAGCAACGCAGTCGGCCTAGATGCGCCGCCACGGACCGCCACGCTGGTCATCGAAACCTCACTCTCCAAGGTCATCGAACCAAGCGTATGTGCACTCAGGTGTACAAACGTGCAAAAACAACGTATCCGATTGATGTAGCTATGATTCTCACACCTGCTTTGCACAATGGAAGGCCACGCACATACACATAATGACATCAGTCATTTGTTGTGTTTGTCTCCGGTGCTACAACCTAGATGTGACACATGTGGTCTTGACTCATGTTTTTGATGTAAGGAATCGGGTGTATCGGTCGATTGCTGGGTGCTTTGGCTCCATTGTGCTCACGAGCACCATGGTCATGCGTTTGGCTGTGGTGATTGCAGACACTGTGGTGCACTGCCCCAAGAAGTATGGCTTGGAACCCAAGGCGGGGCCACTGAACAATTGAGCGGGGTTGGGAGGGAGCGGTGGTGAGAAGGGGTTTCTGTATGCATTCAATGGCCTTTCAAGATGGTGATTCTTGCATCTCATCGATCTCCATAGGGCTGGATTTGATTGAGGAGACCTCCCAGCCAATAAATTTTGGTCTAGTTCACTTTGGGTGTCCCCATTCAATCTTTTTTTTAAATCGAATTCATTTGTTCTTGTTTGAGGCTGAACTACAAACCATGACATGAACCTGGAATGTGAACTTGGTACGTATTCCTTGCTAGCATGCCCGCTTCCAGTCTTGTTTCAAACAGTTTCAACAGGATTGTGCTTTGTTTGTGTGAGGTTTTACCATGTCGTCGCTTCTCCAGGCAGAAATGACCCCGGCGGCAGATCCCGAAGAACGGATCCATGTGTCGATTGGAGGACTGTTAAGTGTAATGCCAGCTTTGTGAGTGGAAACCATTTAGGATCTCCTCCCTCTCAAGTCCGGGCCACCCCAAAAGAGATCTCCTCCCGCCCGGGAAGAACCAAGGGCGAACACCGGTCCAACCGCGTCCGCCTTGTTGGCGATCGCTGCCCAGGTCTGCGCCCTGGACATCCTGGGCATCCTGGGCCTGCTGGGTGCCTCCGTGCGCTTCGGCGCGACCTCTGGCATCACCTGCCGCGCCATCGTGGGCGAGGCGTCGCAGACGGCCGCCTGCACCCAGGCGATCGCGGCGATGCCCACGGGGGTCTTCAGTGGTGCAGCGGCGGCCTGGAAGAGTGGAGTTCAGGGGGGGGGGCTTGGTGCCATGGACAGGGAGGCAGAGGTCGTTTTGAGGGGATGGTAGATCAAGGACAAGATCGAATTAGCATGAGGAACACCAGAAAGTGCAAGATCTTCCTTAGCCTCGGCGAGCCGTGGCCCGGAACTTGACAAACCTGTCGAACCATTTCCAGCAAATATTATACATCCATAGCCCGGTGGCGCGCTCCCCTGCCGGGGTCGGCGTATTATGTGCTCACAATAGCCTTGCATCTGCAAAAACATTTCACATTGCGTCAGATGCGCGTGAACAAGGCTGGTAACTACACTCTCTTGAAACTGCACCCGGCTCGACACCTTTCGGTCATTCCAAGGCCCCATCAATTCTTTTGTCGCCCAGGTGCTGGGGAATGTGAATGCGGCCTGTGGCAAGGCTCTGGAAAATTGGGATCCGGCGAATTGGCCCAAGAAAGAGTCGGTGGAAGATGAGGAGGAGGAGCAAGAAGGGGACTTCATCATCCCCGATGCCTAAGGATGCAATTAAAGATAGTGCAGAGGACGCGAGTGACGGGAAAATCGATGAGGACGGACGGCATTCGGGGGTCAAGAATCCATGAAAGACTGTGTTACAGTTTACGAAAGGTAGCCCTTTAGGGGATACCTTGAGTTTGTCTTGCGAAGCAAGTGTTGGGACGTCCGGGTCTAATAATTGATCACTCAATTCAACCCCCCCCCACCCCCCCCCACCCTGAAATGTAGAGGCCTACTTGTACAGGTTCCACTCCAGTGGCCTATCTAGTGTGTCCATGCTTGACTGCCATAAGGCTCAAGAGGATAAGACTCTGCGTAGAAAAAGACACTAGCGGTCTGCACCTCAACCGTGTA
Source organism: Durusdinium trenchii (assembly GCA_963970005.1). NCBI lineage: Eukaryota > Dinophyceae > Suessiales > Symbiodiniaceae > Durusdinium > Durusdinium trenchii. Next base: position 13,755 of record CAXAMN010022862.1, on the reverse strand, counting down.
CGCCCTAGTCACTCTTCCAGTGATAGCGGAGCAGTGATCCTGGAAGACCCAGGTGAGCTCCTTTCCTAGGCATAGACTTGCTTTTAGGCAAACGGCCATGGATTGGATTGACGACTGGGAAGAGCCTGATGCGGATGTGGCTTATGAGCCAGCAGCCTATGTGAATAGGCGTGTGAGAAGAGAACCAGCAGCTATAGCAATGACAACACAGGTCACTACAAAGGTGCCCCCATCTTATGATGGAAAGACTTCATGGTTTTCCTATGAGGATGCCATAGACGATTGGTGCGATATCACCGAGCTGGAGGATGAGAAGAGAGGACCAGCATTGAGGAACAGATTAGAAGGAGAAGCAGCTGTATACAAACGTGTTTTAGACAGAGATGCATTGAAGGCGAATGATCCACCAGGAGCTGGAGTAGATTATTTCAAACGAGTACTGCGACCATATTTTGTGAAAGGAGCAACCAATGTATTCCTGTATAGGTTTATGCAATTCGTGCGCTTCAATCGCGGATCAGCTGACATGATGAAATGGATGACAAGATTTCAGATTTTACTCCAAAGGCTTATGAGCAGTTGGATGGACATGTTGGAGCCAGTCACACAAACACATCCTCAGGTACAAGCTCAGATGCAAGCTGATGCAGTGATGAATGGAGTAGCTCCAACAGCGGAAAGAATTCAGGAAATCATGCAGAATATCAATGGCAATCTGAGAAATTTTCATCAGAACGATTTTCCTTTGGGAGAAAATCTTATTGCTTTACTCATGCTGTCACTTGCAGATTTGTCTCAGGACCAGAGGAACACTTTGACCTCTTTGATGACTCATCGTGGTAGGGTCCTGCAGCAATACACCGCAACAGAGTTGAGGACAGTTTTCATTGAGATGTTCTGCACGACAAAGACTTCAGTTGACAATCCTTTGATGCAGCCGACAGGTGCTGGAGGTAGAAGATCATTCCTCGTGTTTGAAGAAGGAGAACTCGACGGTACACATGGCTTTTGGGCCGAAGATGAAGAAGATGGAACAGAAGGATTTCTTGATGCCCTGGACGATGTCTTTTGGGTATATGATGAACAGAATTTCTCTTGGCTCCAGAGGAGATTCCAAGGAAGAAGAGCCAGAAAAGGCAAAGGAAAAGGAAGAAGAAAAGGAAAAGGCAAAGGAAGATCAGGCCGCAGATTTTTCAGACCTCGTGGAAAAGGAAAAGGAGGAAAGAGACGAGGTAAAGGCCATTTTGCTGATGAGCAATCGCCAACTTATCCAGATGAGTATTTTGAGGAGAATCCTTATGAGGATACTTGGGAGTCAAACCAAGTAGCATATGATGCCATTCTTGCCGAAGATATGAATGACTATCTTCAAGGAGAACATGAAGATGCCTATGACTTTTGGCAACAGCTTGAAGACGCATGGTTTCCCACAAAGGAAAAGGAAAAGGCTAGAGAAAAGGCAAGAAAGGAAAAGGAAAAGATAAAGGAGATGGCAAACAAGATGCAAACTATGCAAATCAACAACAGCCACGCTCTTTGCCTGCACCTTCAAGATCTTCACAAGCATCAGGAAGCCACCAAGGTTTCTTTGCTCATTGTGTGACAACAGAAGCTGAAGTCCATGACAGTGAGGTGAACTTGCTGTCAGGCATGATGACCTCATGTCAAGATGAAGCTGACTGTAATGTCAACAATGGTGAGACGATCTTCGATGGCATGAGTGCCCCTGTGAGGTACTCTTTGTCAAAGGAGATGCTCACAAGTGCTCCTGATGGCTTTGCGCTTATGAGCGCTGAGGAAGAAGTGAAAGAGACGCAGGCTATTTCATTTTTGACTGAGAATCGCTTCCCGCCAACTATTGCAATCCTGTACATTGGATGCACTAGAGCTATGGGATCAAGGCGTGCAGTCGATTATTTTTGTAACTATGTCGACAGTCACCCAAATTGTGGACTATGGTACTCTTTTGAGGCTACCAAGAGCAAGTTTTACTTTGCCAATTCTCAGAAGGCTTCTTGCTCTCAGAAACTGGTGATTTACATGTATGATCGCGCATGGGCGATCCACAATACAGAGTTCGACATAGTGGAAGAAGGAGAAGTCCCTTTGCTTATGAGCTTGCCACAGATGAGAAACTTAGGATTTGAACTAAGGCTGACACCTCAACATGCTTATCTGACATCGGTGCCTTTTGGTATCAAACATTTGGAGTTGAAGGTTGCAGCCAGTACTCATCTTGTTTTGGACTTCCAAGATATTGCATGGTATTTGTCTGACGTGCGTTTGCAGGCTCGGCGTGAGAAGAGTTTTTACTCTCACTTCATTCACTATGAATATGGCCATATTTCTGTTGATCACAATAGTGATGAAGATGAAGCTGAGCATGCATATCCTGTGGTTGACTACTGGGAAGTAGATGTTCATAAGAGAGAACTGATACGTCACCACAAGGATTACAGAAAGATTCTTTTCCCAGCAACTAAGTCCTGTCCTGTAGACACTGACTTGCTGGAAGACTTGCGACTGACAATCATCAAGAAGAAAGAAGGAGGAGAAGAAATCAAGAAGCTAGATGATTGGCGCAAGGCAAAATGGAAGGACCTACAAATTGGCTATGAATGGCGTGGTAGAACAATTTTTAAGTTTAGGCCAGATGCCAAAATTCCAGATCTTAAGATCAGGAAGGCTGGCATTGAGCACCGTGGCATTGGGGATCCCGATGCAGTGGTGCGCTCCTCCTCAGAGAAGGTTCCCATTGCAAAGGACAGGGAACCAGGCTCCCAAGGGTTATGATCCATTTTGGAAAGGACACAAGTTGAAACCATCTGAGCCTCCACATGATTTAAAGGGTGATGATCTTGAGGAGTATACTCCCTCAGAACCACCTGAGAGGCCAGAAGGTGAACTTGTAGAAATTCCTAAAGCATCAAAAGGACCATCAAGTGATAAACATGAACCACTTCAACCAGGTGATGGCGCTCTTGAGCCTAGGCGGATTTCAATCCCATTACCTGGTAGTGAAGTTGTTGCAATGACACCGGCATATAGGAAGATGTTGCAGAGACTGGAGGACAAGGTAGAGCTTTACAAGCTTCATGTGAAGCACTACCATATGAGTCCTACTCAGTTTCGTAGGCGTGTTTCTATGTTGAAGCTTCCTGACTCTGTTTTAAAGAAGTATGAATCAGTTGTCAGGAACTGCCGTGTTTGTAATACTTCAGTGGCACCTCCGCCACGAGCCAGAGTCTCCGGTATTAGAGCTTCATGTTTTGGTGATGTTGTTTTTGCTGATCATTGTGAGGTTGAACTTCACAAGAACAAGTATATCATTCTACTTGTTCTTGATGGTGCCACAAATCTTCTCTGGGCTACGGCGCAGAAAGACCTCATAGATCAAACCACCATCCAAGCATTGAGGCAATGGTCTGATGAGAACAACTGTGTTCCGAAGGCCATCGTAGGAGACGAAGCCTTTTTCACAGATGCTTTTGTTGAATACTACAGGTTCCATGGTATACAACAATGTCCTTGTGGACCAAGAACTCCTTGGCCGAACCGAGCAGAGACAGCTGTACGTTTGTTCAAACGTATGTGGCATGTTATGAAAGTAGATCTGGATGACCCACGTTTTCGTGGTGTTACGGTCAGAGAAGTGGTCAAGAAGGTAGTTTGGGCAAGAAATTGTCAGTTGACTATCAGTGGATATTCACCAATAGAGATAGCAACTGGAAGACGTCCACCAGATCTTTTTGACCTTGAGACCGCAAGCCCTGAGCAATTGTCAGCTAATGCAGCCGCGCAAGATCGTACAAATCTGGAACTACAACGTGTGGCTTTGAGAGCTCATCAAGAAGCACGACAAGCTCAGGACCTTCGAGCAGATCTTGCAAGAAGGACTATGCCAAGTGACGGTCCCTATTTCCAAGGAGAGAAGGTTTTTGTTTGGACTCAGGATTCATCAAAGTTCAAGGATAAAGGACGTTGGGTTCGTGCCACAGTACTTGGACAAGAAGGAGCTATGGTCCAAGCCAACACTGGTAAGGCAGTGGTACGTGTGAATCAGTCGAAGGTTGGACGCGATCACGATGAGTGGCATGATGTTTCCATACCGGCATTAGACGATGAAAATCCGGAGAACTTACGTGAAGATCACGAACTGTATGTTGATGCCGAATTTGGAGAACAGTCCTTTTTCTTTTGTAATGATGATCATCCTGATGTTGTTGAGTTACTTCATGGAAACAGTGGATTATCTTGGTTCCTTTCAAGGAATGGTGTTAAAGTTGCATCTCCGATGGATTTCAAGGCAGGATACAACTTTTCCACTCTGAAGGGTCAAGATGGTATTTGGCAGCAACTTGAGAGATTGCAGCCCCACTGTGTAGTGATCAACAACCCTTCTCCCAAACAAAACAGAGCTTCTATTTGGTTGCTATGTTGCAATGTGATTGAGTGGCAGTTGAGAAGGAAGAGACATGTGTTTGTGACTGTTCCCAAAGGAAACAAGTTTTGTTTGTTTTTGCAGAAGTTCATTTCTTCTTTGAAGCATCCGGTTTTTAACTTTGATGTGGCTATGAATTGTTTTTGCCATTGTCCTAAGGGAATTAGTTACGTGACAGTTTTCCATTCCTATGCATCCTGTCAAGGATGGAAAGGTATTGGTGACTGTTCCTTCCAAGCTAAAACAGTGCAAGCCACTAGAAGCAACCAGTACTTCAAGGATGCTGACTGGAAGAAGTTTCCATTTTCATTTTTGGTTGAGATGAATCGTTTCCTTCCTTATGGTGAGACTTCCGATACACGTCAGAGTTTCCTTATTGAAGATCTTCTGGAGAATTTTGACTCTGGAAGTTTGTGTGGAACAGCTCTTTTGTTAGAAAGAGAAGCTCATCAGTCAATTTTGTTGAATTCCGCAAGAACGGAAGAGACGACGGAAATTCCGGTTCCACTTCGACATATACTACCACAAAGGTTTACTACTACTGAACTGATCAGAACCTTGAGGCAGGTCGATGCACTACCTCAGAGAACAGAGTTTGATGTGACGACATCCTCTGATTCTCGAATTGTGTCGTTGATTCCAGGCCTGAAGGAGATTAGACGAAGAACCTTGCCACAGATGTATTTTGAGAGATGTAAGGTTTATCGTGGTACCTTTGGTAGAGTGCATCCTCTTTTCAACTCTGAAGATGATGCAGTGTTGATTATGTGGAAGCCAGGAAAATACCATCAGGTTTTCTTTATGTTTGTGTCACAACTGTCTCCTCATCATGAACAGTTTTTGGTAGATCATTGGAGCGTGATAGTTTTCGAAGCAGAGACGACAGGCGCCGTGAAGCGCGTTGTGACTCCTGATGAAGTAGCTCTAGAGGATCCAAGGGATCAACCTCCAGACTACGGACCACCGATGGATGATGATATGGCTTATGAGCCAATTCCAGTCTCGGGGGAACAGCAGTATTTTGATCCAGATGATGAAGATATGTATCCGCCTGGTGATGGACTGGGTGGTAACCCTGATGATCACCAGGGTGGACAACCTCCGGGACCACCTCCGACAGGTTCCGCAGCTGTTCCGAATCATTTCGGAAATCCCGATGTTGCTTTGGAGCAACTCGGATATCCATCGAGCGATCCAGAATCAGAGGCAATGCCGGAGATTTCAAGTGAATCCCGTCCGCCAGATGATCCAGGTCAACCGCCGATAGGTTTTCCGATCGATACGGATCCCGTTCATCCGTTCGTTCCGTCGCCCGATTCGAACACGCCGGAGCCAGAACCATATGTTCCGGAGAATCGTGAACGTCATAGCAAGAACATGCGGAAGCTTTCTGTGGACTCAACTGATGCTCTGCCAAAAGCTAAGGTGAAGTTTCAGGTTAAACGTTCTAAGGTTCAGTTACTGGGACATGACGAACTTATTCCGGCACCTCCGAAATCTGTCCCGACAAGTTTCTTTCCTGGACATTTGGAGAATCCGACAGCGTCAAGTTCGAATCAACCACAAGCGGCCGACATTCCCGTGCCTCCGAGCACAATCGGAGATGACGACAATCAGACGACTGATTCGAATGAGACAGACTCAGAACCTATTTTTGATGAAGACGATGTGAAAGGTTTTGAGAAGGATCCAGACAAGGATCTGGACGATGAGAAAAATCTTTTTGTTAGTTTTGACGATATGGATTTTTGTGTCGTAGGTCCGAACCAAGCTCCTCCGAGTTTTAATTCGTATGATCCGAAGGGCTTTTCACAATTCTGCCAGTATCTTGCGAAGACAACAGCTAAGAAGACGCCGAAGGCAGAGAGTGTGATTACTCCGGAAGTGCTCCGGAAGTATGCAAAAGAGATCAAGCAAGCTAAACTAGAGGAGTTTCGCAGCTTTTTAGATTTTACTGCGATGAAGTATCGTGACCGAAGAAAGCACAAGATCGATAACTATGTTACCGGTCGATGGGTCCTGACCATCAAGATTGACAAAGATGGTAATTTTAAGAAGTTTAAGGCCAGATGGGTCTGTCGAGGCTTCCAAGATGCCCAGAAATGGGACCTCCAGACGGACTCGCCAACCGCGACCAGGTATGGTTTTCGCGTAGCATGTCAGCATGCAGCCTCTTCTTTTTGGGACCTGTTACACATCGACCTGAAAACTGCCTTTCTTCAGGGGGAACTTTACGACCTCGAGCGACGCGTTATTCACGTTCAACTTCCGACCGACATCGGATTGCCGCCGTATCTTGTCGGATTGTGCACCCGTTCGGTGTACGGATTGAGCGACGCGCCTCGTCGCTGGTGGAATCGACTCGACAAGTTTTTACACTCACTCGGATTAGTTCCGACTCGAGCCGATCGGTGCACGTACGTTTGCTACTCCGGATGTTTGAAGGTTCCTAAGGCTGTGAACTACTCGTCAGAGGAGATGCCAGCCGAACCGGAACCGGTCTCCTTCTACGTAGCAGGTGCGCCGCCAAACGAATTCCACGACACAGCGGAGGAAGTTCGTAGGTCTTTTCTCTGTGAAGAACGTCTGTTTTCGGTGTGTTACGGAAATAGGTCGGAGAAGACGGTGACGCGTGAACAGCTTAAGGTAGAGGATGGAAAATGGACTCCTGTGATAGATCAGGAACTCCAGAATTTCCCTGACTCTGTAGAGCACAAGGCAGGTTGGCACCAATATGCAAATGGCCATGCTCAAGTCGCGTATCGCGCTAAAGCTCTTCGCACTCCCGAACCTATGTATTCGCGTTCGCGTTTTTGTTTTCGGACTTCAATAGTGAAGCGTAAAGGTGTTTGGTGGCTTCTCGAGACAAACAAGGATATCCGAAATGAGAAGAACACAGTGACGCTAGAGGAAGAAGCTGAAACGCTTGTCAGTCTTTTTCTTCCTGCAGAACATACGTATACTGTGACACAAACGCCTCAGCTTACACCTGAAGTTGTGGAAGAGTTGCTTGAGCATTTTATGGACCCTGTGCATGGCAGTAATTCTAAGAATAGGTCACCCATTGGTATGTGTTGTTTACATGTTGATGATCTTTTTGTGACAGGTAATGATATCTTTTTGAAACAGTTCAAGGATATTGTGAAGTCACAGTTTAAGATTGGACATGAGGACACTAATGACCTGATGTTTACTGGACAACGTGTTGCTTGGAAGATGCAAGAGAAGACCAAGAAGAAGGAGTATATCTCAGTAGAGCAATCCCTTTGTGTTCAAGAATTGACTGAGATTATCATCCCAAAAGGTTTGAAGGATGAGGACAAGTGTGACAAAGACATGCACACAGCCTTCAGATCTCTTCTTGGCAGCATAAACTGGTTACAATCCAGAACACAATTCCAAGCGTGCTACCAATTCTCGAGGTCAGCATCAGCATCAGCAGGACCTACAATAGGTGATTGCAAGGCCCTGAACAAGCTGTGCAAACAAATAGTGACTGACCCTATGGAGTTACGGTTTTGGCCACTTGAAGGTAGTCCACGTTTAATTGCTATGCCAGATGCCGCATTCAGGAACAACAGTGACAAATCCTCTCAACGTGCTATGGTTATTTTTATGGGTGAGCAAAGGAAGGCAAAACAGAAGAACACTAGAGGCTCACTTATTTTCTTTGAATCTTCTAAGATCAAGAGAACAACCCTGTCCACAACTGTTGCAGAGTTGTATGCATTTATGAAGTGTTATGGCACTTGCCAAATGCTTAGAGGCTTGATCAAGGACATTACAGGTGACTCTACTGACATTCACATGCGCACTGATGCTAACAATCTTGTGACTACGGCTAGTACTACTCATGTTCCTGAGCAACAGGAGACTGTTCATATGATCCAAATGCTTAGGAAGGAAGCATGCTCTGGTGCAATTGCTGACTTGTCACATATACGCACTCAGTGGTGTCTTGCTGACTGTCTTACTAAGAAGTCTGCTAGTCCTCAAGCTTTGATAGATGCAGTACGCAGTGGTTGTTTAAAGGAAGTTGATGCACATCCACCTTTTAGATCTCTTATTGAACACAAGGCATATTTGCGTGGATGGCTTCCTACAGTATGCACACATGTTGAATTTTCACATGATGTGTTTTATCTTGGGGATTCTTTGCACTGAGAGTGAGAGGAGAGAATTCAATGCATGTTGTTTTGTTTTGAGAAATTTGAATCTCTTTCATGAATTTGTGCCTGCGGCTCAAATTAGCTTGGCAAGATCAGCACTTTTCTTTCGAAAACTATTGCCTTGCATCGTCAACTACCTGTCATTTCTTAGACTCAGGACACTGGTCTCTGACCGGTGGACTTTGTGTCAACAGAGATGGCCGGTAGGGAGCGTCAAATCGGGTCAATATCCTTGAGTATGCTAAAAACTGGTCGTACAAGGTTCCCTGGGGGAATCTCAGAACTGGGCAAATCGTTTGAGACGCCCACGTACACTGGTTGAGTTCCAAAAGAACTCAGAGAAGGATGTTTTGATCTTAGCTGACATTCTAGCAATGTGTTTGGCACCTGAGAACAATGATCGGTTCGATTTTCGAGTACGGTGGTTCTCAGAGATTGCCAGATACGCTCTTGGCTATGTCACCCAAGATGAAGAGGATGAATATGAGAGAAGAAGACAGTTCGTGGCAACCAGAGTCTCGTGGAGGAACAACGAATATGGAAAGATCAGCGCGGGGCTCAACTATATGCTACGACATGATCGTTCTCTCGACAGATTGATGGACAGTAGGGCAATGGTAGAGCTTATGCCTCTGATTACAGAGGGAACTGCTCGTATGCCACAACCCTTCAATATTCATCCTTTTGCATTCTTTGCTATATTGCATAGCGATGAGAAGCAAAGATTTCATTTGGTGATTCGCTTGGACAAGAATGTTTGGTACAACACAGGCAATCAATATGATATGCCCTTCTCCATGCGTTTGGGAGTGAATCAAGGGCATACAGGACTCTCATATAACATCAGTCCAGAGAAGTTGAATCATAGATTGACTTCTATTGAGGCAAGATGTTTGGGACATGTTTTTCATGTTACCAAGAGGGAAAACTGGATCAGCATTGAAAGGTACGGTTTGATGAGAGATCATCAAAGTTGGAATAGAAGGAGTAGAGGTGAAGGAAGAGATTATGTTCATTTTATGTACAGCAATCCACAAACTTTGCCTTATATTCCTTTAGGTCCAGGTACAGTGGTTCCAAGGAACTATGATCAGCCTTTGTATGTGAAGCTTGACGTGATTAGTTGGCTTCAAGCAGGACGTCCTCTGTATTTCAGCAACAATGGAGTGGTGCTTGCACATTGTGATGTAGAGCCCACATACTTGGACATTAGTGTGTATGAACCACGACCATAAGATGCTCCAGAGCCAGCTAAGGAGTTGAGAATCCCTCGGACAACAGAGGAGATGGTGGAGCAGGTCAACAGGGAGAAGAAGCAACAAGAAAAATTTGCGATCCTTGTTCACAAGACTCTCAAGGGACACGGAATTTGCATTGGAAGTTATCAGGAGGATTAATGCCAATGAGTCTGGGGTGGAACAAACCAAAAGGCATATGTCTCTTTGGTTAGATGAGCTGACCTTCGATGCCATTGCGAGATTTTTCAGCTCTGACAATCACCCTACACGTGAGTACAATCGTTCACGATTGAGGTCACGTCAGGTGATGCCTGAAGGCCATTATCAACCTGGATGGTCTTTAATTCCACCTAAAGAGATTGATGATCGTGATCCTTGGAGCATCTTACGCTATAGTGCTCCAATGTTGATTGTCAATGGAGATGGTGTTACCTCGAGGTCTTTGTTTATGGTACACCCATTAGTTTTGAGCAAGGATCAGGCGAATCTGGTGAAGGCTGATGAGGAAGTGATCCGCTTTGACCACCTTTGGAAGGACATCACTTCAAAAGGCTCAACAGCAAAGACTTCTGGAGAACCTCAACAAGATGAAGATGACTCTGCTCATGTTGCTGAGCGTGAGATGACATGGTTCATTCAGAATGTCAACAACCTGGTTCTCAACCCATGGATGGTATATGACATTGGCATGGTATCACTCCATGATCGCCTAGGAACATGGTACTTCAGAGCACTGGAGAAGACGTGATCCTGGTGCGGGATTGGGACAGGTTGACAAGACACCAGAGAGAATATTTTTGTAGAAGGTACAAGTTGCTACGTCCAAGTATTTATGGAACAGAGGAAGACCCCAAGACGTATGCATCCAGTTTTGAACCTGGAGCTTTTCAGTGGATGGAGTTGGCACAAACTGGATACCAACAGTTTTTCTTCATCCGTGCTTGGGAGAATGGACGCCGCTGGGCTGAAATTCTGACAGACCATGGCCTTTATTCTGCAGAACTTGCAAGTTTCTTGGATATGTGCAGAGATCCCAAATTGCTGGGTTGGAACTTTGGTATTCGAGAACCTCAGTGGGATAATTTTGGCAACTCAGTGGAGGAAGCGTTCAACAATCCTTTATTTGCCAAATTGCACTATCGCTTCAAGCAGGAGGAAGAGATTGGCCGTGTCATGCACCTTTTGTCTGAACTTGTTTGTGACTTTTTCATCAAGGTGCTTCCCAGGTGGGTTCTTAAGCATTCGATCTTGTGGGACGAGTTTATGATTTTGGATCCAATCACAAAACTCCCTGCTTACAAGACTTCAGAGGCCGCCGTATATGCAGAAGAGGATCCAGAGAAGTATCATACACATTTTGCTATGAACTTCAAGAAATTCCGTTTTTCTGCAAGAGTTGTGTGGTATTTGATTGACCGTGACAGGAACCATTTAGAGAGTTTTCTTCACAACTCCAACAGCAGATTTGTGCAACATGCATGCTATCAACTTCGTGAATATGTTCAGGCGCGTGTTGCAGTTTCTGATCCCTTGTATGAGATGATCAAGAAGGAAGAGTTTGAACGCCAATACAATTCCAAGTTTTTGGAGGCGATTTCTGGCTCTCGTGTTGTAGTTGAGCCTGTAAGCTCAGGGACGTTTGAGCCATCATCGAAGCTGAACTTAAAGGTACTACAAGACATCCTGAAGGGTATCTTCAAGATCCAGAAGGCTGAGGAGCTTGCCAGAGAACGTGAGGAAGAAGAAGAACAGGCAGCTCAAAACATCTCAAACTTGATGGCAGATGATATTGAGCTTGATTTTGATGATGACGATGTGCCAGTATGGCGCCCAATTGTCAACAAGTATAGAGAAGGTGATCAGGTGTTACAGGGAGAAGCAGTGAAGATTACTCTTCTTTATAAGGATAAAAAGTACAATGAGAAAGCAAGGGAGTTTTTCAGTTCAGAGAGGACAGATTATTTTGAGACCTCAGAATCTCTTCCAAGAACCATGGGAGAAAATCTTGTAGAGGACTTGCTCACCAAGGATGTCGCAGAACAAGCTTTTGAGGCAGGTGAAGAAGTTCCTCCTTACACAAGAGTCTCCACTATCACTGGTGAGATCTATACTGGTAGTATGAAGATTATGGAAGGTGAAGATATGGAAGAGGAAGTCCATGAAGAAGATCCTGCAGTTGAGCTCGTAAAAGATGAAGAAGTTTTTGATGAGGATGCAGGTGTTTTTCCTTCAGAGGACACAAAGATGGAAGTGGACCAGGAGGAAGCCAAGGATGAGTCAGCGTCACACTTTCTGTCAAGAGAGATAGGTGAGGACTCAGCTGCATCGCACTTACCATCAGGTGAGAAGGATGCTAACCTTGATGATACTTCAAGTCTGCGGAAATCTAAGAGAAGCCGCCTAAATAAAATTCCTGATCCTCATTTTCACGAAGAAGTTCAGGATGATGCAACCCTTGAGGAGAAGAAAAAGGCGGTGGAGAAGATAAGAGAGGTCAGAGAGGATGATGGAGAGAAGAAATTGGAGGCTGACACCCAAGAATCTTTTCCATCTGAAGTAGTTGTTGATACAGATACAGCGGATGGTGACAATACCTATGAGTTGCATACTTCACCTTTGAGGTTGTTTGGAGAGCTTACAGGAGATCCAGGTATTGGCTTTTATCAACAATGCTTCAGGGAAACTCACGCGAGATTGTTGAACCATGTTTGTTTCAGAAAAGGTGAGATTTCCCATCCTCACTATCAGTCAATGATCAATGAGGACGACTTTGTTCGATCCATTCGAAAGATCTGTCCAGTACCTCCACCTGATTGTTATGAGGACAGCTCAGAGCATGATTTGAAGAGATTTTTCATCAATGATGACCGCATCATTTATTTGGATGACAAGTATCAGGTCGATCCAAGGGCCCTTGAAAGGGCAGAACAAGCTCGAGCAGATTTGGAGGATACAAAGAAACAATTTAGAGAAGAACTGGAAGAATATGGTCCCAAGGGACCCAGTTGGGACTATGTCACCTTCTATGAAGAGCTGTGCAAAAGGTTCCTCAAGGGAAGAATAGAAGAACAATATGAAACGAACTTATTGGCCAGCTCAGAGTCCTTGACATTTTTATCCTGGAACTATGGCAACATGGTTCGTGGTCAGAAATACACCACACCAAAGTTTCTCCAAGGACTTGATCGTTCAATGAAGCCACGCAAACAGAGTGACATGTCACTTCAATATGAGCAATTTGAAAACAACCTTTTCTTCAACATGCTCTTCTTTTTACGTGCACATGTCGTGATCTCCAGGAAGCTCATCTCCTTGTTCCTGCCAAGGATTTTATTGAGCAAAAGAATTGGACAGTTTGTTTCAATGACTGGGAGAATCTTGCAGTGATGGCTAGGTTGGCACCAGGTGGATATGTCAAGGTCATTGCTGGACATGACCAAGACCTTGGTCACTGTCCACAGCGTGATGTAACTTGGGCTATCTATGAGATTTGTTTTGGAGAAACAAGGCCTCGTCAAGAATTTAAGGATGCAGACTTTGAATTTGCGGACTATGGTCCTAAAGACCAGCGTGTTCCACTTACTCGAGCGAACATGCATACCATCAGAGTCTGTAATTATCATGTTGATACACACCGTGCTGTGGATGCCCACCTATTGACAGGAGAACTGACAGCATTGATGCTTTATGAGTGTTTTGTATATGAGGTGGACATCATTTCTGGTGATGCAAATAGTTTGGCCTATAGAATGTCTGGGTACAAAAGGCAGCCAATGGCTAACTATTATTACAGCACCATGCAGCATTGGATCCGCAGGTTTTCAGAAGCCCGTGTAAAAGCAGATCCTGGTATCAAAGCGCCTATTCCCAGAACGTTTTACAGTTCATCTTCACGTGTACTCAAGCA
>CAXAMN010022861.1:0-20614 GCA_963970005.1 Durusdinium trenchii | reverse complement strand
AGGGAAACAAGTCGTGAGCGGGTTCTTGGGTCAAGGCTTTGCCCCCCCGGCTCAATCGAAAAATGGCAATAGATTCTTGAGGGAAACCAAGTTTTTCTATACTTGCCGTAACTAGTGAGAAGTTGCAAAAGACAAGCTAAAAGTAAGGCCAAGAATGCAAAAAAAAAACAAGACATCAAACAACTTTTGACAATTATGGTGAACTGAATGCTTAAACAACTCATATTGTAATTAAAAATAATGAATGCAAAATTAATCATGTTTTAAGGTCGAAAAGACTCAGACTAATGTCACTTCTGGGCATGGCAGGACCAGGGCTGCACCAATAGTGCCAAGAAGAGGCACAGTCAACGCAGTTTTTATTGTTCACGCCGGCTCTGGCTTTCTTGGGCTACCGAAGTCAGAGCGCAAAGTTTTCGCATTTTGCTGACAAGCACTGCAACAGCTATTCGCTCTTCTTTTTTGACCCTTCACGCAGCGCAAGGGACATGCTGCCTGTTTCTCACAGCACCATTCGCAGTTTTGTACGCTTGCTCCCAGCTCCAGTGCATCGTCTTTTAGGGTTTAGGAGGCGCCAAAAACTTTTGCACCAGTCCCTGAAATCTGGAACTTACGGATTTGCCTGCCACAGGCACAAATGTTTTCTAACATGTTTGAGTTCATAAATTTAAGAACTAAAAGATTTTCCCGCTGGAGGCGCGCAACATTTTCCAAAAGTTCTGAAGGTTCCTAATTTAGGAATTCAAGGATTTGACTGCTGCAGGCGCAAAAACTTCTTTCAACATGTTCAAATAAAATATTGAAATATTGAAGCTCAAGGGTTTGCCCGCCGCAGGCGCAAATTTAAAAAAAGCGCGCAAATGAATGCAAATTTTTCATAATTCAATTTAGGAACTTAAGGATTGCCCGCCGCAGGCGGAAGTTTCGGAAAAAATAAAGGATTTGCCCGCCGCAGGTGCAATATTTTTATTTAGCGGTCAAGATCCTTCCAGCTCCCGTCCCCCCAGTTCTTCCAGTTACCACCAGTTCCCTTCCCCAAGTTCCCTTCCCCAAGTTCCCTTCCTCCACAGTTCCCTGAGCTCCAGTTCCCTTCCTCCAGTTCCCTTCCCCCCAGTTCCCTCCTCCAGTCGCCTTCCACCAGTTCCCTGCGTCCAGTTCCCTTCCCCCAGCTCCAGTTCCCTTCCGCCAGTTCCCTTCCCCCAGTTCCCTCCCTCCAGTTCCCTTCCCCCAGTTCCTTTCCTCCAGTCGCCTTCCACCAGTTTCCTGCGTTCAGTTCCCTGCCCCCAGCTCCAGTGCCCTCCTCCAGTTCCTTCGTCCAGGTTCCTTGCCTCCCGGATGTTGCACTAACATATGTTTTGATGATTTTTAAAACATGCTTTTGTCGTTTTTATCAGTTTTGTTTTTGGTCATTTTTGATGTTTTTCTCAAAAGCAAAAAGTCAAAAATACATCTTCAAAAATTCATCAAAAATAATCAAAACCAAAAACTTCAAAAAAGAACAACTTGTGACTAACAGCCCGGCAGTTAGTCACAAGTCAGGAGTTTTCGTCACAAGTAGGCCTTCAAAACAAGGCTACTTGTGACGAAAAAGCCTGACTTGTGACTAACTGCCGGGCTGTTAGTCACAAGTTGTATTTTTTGAAGTTTTTGTTTTTGATGTTTTTTGTTTTTTATTTTGGTTTTTAGTTGTTTCGATGTATTGAAGATGTATGTTTGAAGCTTTTGGTTTTGATGAAAGCATCAAATAATCATCCAAAAAAACCTTCAAAAAACAACAAAAATGTTTAAACATCGTCGATAACCCAGGGCATCCAGTTACCCCTATGTACGGAACCAGTCCAGTTACCGGCCTGCCAGGTAACCAAGGCTCAGTTCTGGAACCGGCCTATGGAATTGTCCATCAGGATCAAGTTTCATCTACACGGCAACAGTAACCTCCAGATGACACACTTGATCGTAAATTTCAAAGCCTCTACACGCCATGTTTTGCATCAACACATGTCGACATTACAGTACTGTCATGGCATGTGAGGGTGTTCAGAGACGCACTGAGTGCATTCATGACGATTCATGAAGCGTGCGTACGCCGCATGGCTTCATCAGAAGAACAAAGGTGCCCGCCCCTTCTGCGACGGGATGGGAGTTCAGCGTGTTGAAATCTTGAGGGGCGGAGTGTCGGTGGAGGGATCTGGGTCTCCTGCTTTATGAGGCTCTGTGGGACCCATCTAGGGAATTGAAAGGATCACACGAGAACCCCTTGCATCGCTTCACATTTTTTCTTGTGCACGGCTTGGCTGCCATCAGCATTGCAAAGCACGCTCGCAGCACTGCCTCATCCTGCAATCGGCCAAACAGCCATGTCCGTGGGAGAGGAACAAGGAGGGTTGGATGAGTTCCTAGATGGAATTTATTCATATTACTTTTAAGCTGATGTGGTCTCCCTTAACTCGTGATTGAGTGGGTTTCCCGCCGGCGTTTGCACGATCGATCAATTATAAGGCTGGACTTCCTCAAATGCGTTTTGGAGGATTGGAGCAAGACGCTTGGGGTGCCAGATTTGCGGAAAGACAAGAACCACAATCTTGTTGGTGGTGCTGGCCTGGATCCAACAGAGGAATCTGTTGGGCAGCTTTTTGACCCTATCTCCATGATCATGGCCCAATTTGGTAAAGCCATCCCTCTTGGATCCAAGTTTGTTGTTTCTGGGCTCATAACGTGAAATGTTTTCCTGTTTGTTTTGCTCGTGCCAGCTAGTAATGATCCCAAGAGAAACCGTCCCTGACTATATATTGTGCAGGCTGCTTTCCTTTACCTTGACCAGCTACTGGGCCTACATCCTGAAGAAACACGCCAAAAGGATCTGCAAGCGTGGGCAGAATATCAAAGCAATGTCCTGCGCTCTCACTGCACCTACATGATTCGACTATGGAGAAAGTCGGCTTTCAAATCCAAGTCATTTGGTTAAAACAGCACTATGTCACTATGTCACGTCTATATTTTGTTTTTAAAACTGGTTGCTAGAAAATTAAAATACCAACACAGGTTGAGAGGACACAAAAGGGTCCACACTACGATCTAGTGTGGACCCTTTTGTGTCCTCTCAGCCTCTCTAGGTAGCCACGGGGGGGTGATGGTTCTTCCCACTTGCATTGCACCAGGTCAGAGACGACTCAGCAGCTTAAGGACATCCTTAACATGATGGAAGCTCACGCGGCTCCGGCTACCGCGCCCCAGCAGGTAAATGGGGAAGCTCTGCAGGAAGAGCCCATGGAGACCGCAGAACACATAGAGTCTTCGGGATCCATGGATGTGGAATCCGCACCAATGGGGTCCCATGTCGATCAAATGGAGACCCTTCCAATGGACTGGCCCCCGCAGCCTCAGTACCCAAAGACGACATTGAAGAGATGGTGCACACCAAAACCCGCTAAGGCCTGGTAACACGACAACACACGTTTCCAGTCCTTCGAAAGCTGACCATCAGGAGATGAGGCGTGAGCTTCCACAGGAAAACTTTGGATCCCATAATGCACTTGTTGTACGTGGGTTGGGGAAAGCGTTTTCTTTCCTGTGGAAGCTCACGCCTTCGTGGCTGGCAACTCTACCTCAGTCGAGACACACACACACACACAAAGTGCCTGCACTCTCACAGGTGCCTGCAGAAGCCGTGGAAGAACATCCTACAGGTAGTGGCATGCAACAGGAGGTGCCGGTGACAGATCCAGAATTACTTCAATGGAATTCGACTCTAGGTATATTCAAAAGGTCAGTGATCATCCTGTTCAGAAACAAATCCTCCGCTTTTGCTTGAGCACCCCCCTTATGCTGATGCTTGTAAGTGCAGGTGCCCACTGAAGAAGTTGCACGTGGAGACTCTCCCATGGAGCCACAAGATGAGGCATGGTGGTAACCTCTTGACTGGTCCCGTGATTCATTTTTTGCAGGTGCAGCCTGGAGATCACGGAGCTCAGACTGAAAACCAAAATCCTGGTATCCAAGAGGAGGCTTGAGCTCGCTCTAAAGCTTCATTGTTGAATTTTGACTGTACTTGCAATAATACATGGCAAGTCTTTATCTAGCTGCCTGATCAGGAACCTCATGAGACTGAACATCAATCTGGTACAGCAGAGGCTTGTCCTTGCTCCTCATAGTATAGAATGCGGAATTATGTTTTTCATCGCAGGTGCAGCCCGATCAAGAAGTTCAGTTTGTTCAACATCCTAGCGCTGAAGAGGAGGCCTGAACTTGCTCCTCACAGCAAATTGTAATAGATATTTGTCGCAGGTGCGGCCCGATCAAGGAGCTCATCAGTCTGCTGAACTTCCTGCTACTGAGGAGGCACCCCCACTAGAATTTTAATTTTATTTTGTGAGGTTGCTACTGCACGATGTTGAATCAGTGGAAGAAAAAATCACGGAACCATGGCAGTATGCCTGTGCCCAACTGTTCCCAAACCCTCAGCCGTTCAGCCCTTAAATTCAATATGTGCTGCAGGCGTCTGGAGGAGAAGATCGACATGCTTCTGGACAAGAACGCCCCGCTGTGGAACATATGGTTGCCAAGGTCCAACAATCAGTTGAACAATATAGACATGTTTCATCATGCTTAGCCTCACAAAGAAAAAATCACGCCAGAAACCCCCCCATGGAGCCAGAGTTGGGTATTGAGGTTCGTCTCAACAGTCCTGATGTAAAACCGATCCTGAGGGCTGTGCACATCCTAGCCAGCCAGCGCAGTGCATCAGGCTGACCCAGCTGGCCAACAAGATGCAGGTGGGCAAAAGGCCTGTCGCTTCTGCTCTTTGTCAATTGACTTCCAAATTCAACGAGCTCGGTCAATATCCGAAACGTGTTTAAAGATTGCAAGAGTTAATATCATGGGAGATGAAACAATCTTGCAATAGTATATTTATTAATCCCGGCACAAGCGACGAATCCGCCGTCTTGTCCACAGGAATCGCTTCCGGCTGATCAAGAAGGTAATGATGATGGTGAGGTGCGCATGATGGGTCTTAAGGGCGTCCATAAGCATCGAGCCCATGAGACGCAAATATAGTTTTATGGGTCCATGCACGCGCCACATATGTGTGCAGGATGCACCACATAGGCGGGCGGCGTCGTGTTACTGTTTGTGTCTCGTGGATTCTTGACTGCATGTGTTGTTTCTTCCAACCATGCCAGCAGGCAACCTTTGCTGGCAAACCCGCCTAACTTGACTGAAGTCTTATCGGAAGTGTTCCCGCATGTGAACGACATCAAATTTAGCGATGACATGCTCAAAGAACAATCAGCACTGAAGCTACGACCGCATTCAGCAAAAAAGAAACGGTAGGGTCATGTTTACGTACGGTCGTTGACGTCGTATAGACATGTTGTTTCATTCTAAAAAAATACTGCTGAACTGTAGGCGTGCTGCTGCAAAGGCTGCTGCAAAGGCAGAAGCTAAAGCCGCTGGCCGGGGTCGCGGCAGAGGCCGTGGCAAGGGTGCTGGCAAAGGGGCAGCAAAGGAGCAAACCGAAGAGCCTGCGCAGAGTACAGGGGGGGCTGAGGAAGCAAACACTGCAGAGCCACCTGGCACCAAAGGAAAGGGACGAAGGAAGGGAAAGAACAAGACAGTTCCAACAGGACCAGCACAGGAGCAGGAGGAGGAGGAGAAGCAGCCTGCTAGGAAGAGAGCTGCACAAGGTAAGGGTGAAAAGAAGAGCAAGAAGCCCAAGCAGACCACAGAAGCCCATGTGGTAGGCAGGTGTGCGCGCGTGTGGGGTGTCTGAGGTTGCGCACACATAGGGCACGTGTTTCTTCCGCCAGACCAAAAGTCGAGGGAGCAAATCACCGCGTCTTTGCCGAAGCTTGCCGACTACAAGGCCTTTCATTATTGTGTACAGCTATCCCAACTCAAGGTGCTGAGCTTTAACAGGTTTGTTGATTATGCGCGCAGGTCACTCCATATTGGACACGTGGCGACGTGGGTGTGGAACTGTTGGCAACAGAGTTTTCGCGGAAGAAGGAGGCATTGACATCTTTTTAATTGCTGTCAAACACCAAACTATTTGGAACCATTGAACCAAGTTTGAACGTTCTGGTCAGATTGCTTTCATCAATGGCAAGAGTATGGAGCACCTCGGGGAGTGTGCAATGGCTACCAGTGTTGATTTGTGCTCGAAGCTGGCACGCTCCCTATATACTATCTGGAAACTGCACGCAGTCAGTTCATTAATGTCAACATTAATCTTGTTTCTTGCGCCAAAAGTCTGAGGCTATGCAGTTGGATGCTGGACGTTCTCTCACTGAAGCAATGAGAGAAGTTTATTCGGATTTGAACTCTTTCCTAAACTCTGCCGCCAAGCCCGCTCCTGCCAAACCCGCTGCGCAGGAGGTGGACGAAGCGGACGACTAGAAAGATCCTGACATGTGGCAGACCGGAGCTAGAGTGTTCTTGCCACTCTCATCCCTGTCAGGGAGGGTTTTGCTTGTCAGGCCCGAAAGAAAAAACAATGTAACAACCTGCTGAGAAAACTGTCTATAGATTAAAAGTGTTGTTGCTGAAGAGGTCTGAAACCTGGGGTCAGGGCGAGTGGCACAAGGGGTAAAGACACAACTCCGGATCCATGTTCAGCAGGATTGCGTTTTGTGGCCCTTCCCCCCACGCCTCAAGAACAACATCACTGTTGAAGTGGTTGTTTCATTATATATAATCCCGCTTTGTTTGATTTTGGGGGCTGTGGATGTGTGGCCAAAAAGAGCGATAAGCATTAAAGGAAAGAAAAAAAGTCTAGCTCATCTGACCGCAAAATGCAGTGTGTTGCAACACAAGGACCATTACATGTTTAATACGTCTTATGGATGATGTCCAGTTCCACGCTTTCAAGATTTTGAGGCTCAGTCACAAGAAGCCTGCAGAGCATTCCGCCACACGGCAATGCCCGCCTCTTTCGGCCTGTCGGTGTTGGAGGTTGCACTCATTTTGGCCTTAGGAGGGCCGCCAGTTCTGCCTTTTGTTTGCATTGGTTTGCGCTTATGGCCACTTCATTTCAATGCAAAGAATAGTGAAATGATTTTGAGTGTTTGGCGGCCAAGGGTCCATCTTCTTGATTACGTCGCGCAAACTTCAGACATTAAGTATAAACGAGAGCCTTGGCTGACTGCTCACAGAATCCAAGTAAACAATAACTTGTAAATTGGGTTTGGAATAACGCCACCATCTGATCAGTTTGATCTGGTTGCTTCGTTAGGATCTGATGGGCTTCGATCTCTTCTGTGGTTGGGGAGGGATTTGCCGCGCCTTCAGCCATAGCCCTAAAGACCAAAAGGGGATACACTGATATGCAATTTTCTGCATACGCAGGAAGCATGTATTGACTATGCTGCTGTGTGCTGAGGCCGCCTGAATCTAAAGTGCGCCCTCTACGATCTGAGCAAGGACCCCTCAATGGATTTTTCCAGCACGTTGGGCACTTAGGGTGGCAATTTTCCACTTGGCTTAAATGTTATCTGGGAACCCTTTTTCACCTGTTGAACTCGAAAAGCCTCTAGTCGGCCAAGGCTTGGGTTCCTGATTGCACTTCAGTACCTACTCCGTCTCCGACCTGGTGGGTTATTGTGGTCTGGATTGCCGTGTTCGATGCATGTTTGGGTGAGCCGCGGAACAACTGGCAAGACCCGCAGCAACCCAAGGGGGGGTGCAGCAAGGAGGATCGTATCGCCATGAGTGCGTACGCCTTGGAAACCTTCTGGCTGCGCGCTTTGCGCTGTGTGTCTTGGTATGCCTGGCAAGACAGGTCTACTGGGTCACGGAGCAACCGGTGAGTTCTCTTGCCCAATACTTACCGTACTTGGAAATGGTGCTCTATCCGGCCAAGCTTATGATTGGATTTGCATCAGGCCTTTTCCAGAAGTTGTACCTTGTCACAAACCCGCTTTATTGGTATAGTTTATCACTGAGGGTGACACCCTGACCAAATCTATATGTAGAGGAAGATGTCTTTAATTTAATTTCAAATACTAGGGGTGAACAATGCAGTTCTTGAAGACTCTTTTGAACATTCAACCTTTGGGCTCCCGTACCAATTGGCCACTTCCCGCTGGTGCATCTGAGTTGGATGGGCCTCATGGGTCACCGCAGCTTGAAGAGAACTGTGATCTTTGGAGATGCGCCACTTGGCTGCACGCTGTATGAGGCTGCTCACTTACCCAAATGAAGTGGGAAGTTGAAAAGACATAGCAACATGGTACACCCATCCCAACCCTTGAATTGTTGAGGCCTTGGATCTTTCTGTTCAGCTTGGGTGCGAAGGTCACAGCTGCTGACAGAAATAAGTTCAAGTGGAACTCAGAGGGTAACGTACGGGTGACCAAGAAGTCTGATGGCACCAAAAAACGTGTGTCTGGGCAGCAGTATATGATTGAAACCATGTCATGTACCCCCGACTACCCACACAGTGGTGTGGTGCCTTCTTCAACACCATAGATCTGGCCAGGTCAGGCGGACCCAACCTCAAGGAGACACAATCATACCCCGCTACATTCTGTAGCAAAGTGGCTTCCTATCACAAGAAGTATTGCATCGAATCTTGGCTCATTATGTTCGAGATCATATTATTAATTGTTGGGGCCAACCCACAAGAAGAGCTGTTTGGCTGGTGAATCTATCAGGATACAGGCAGTCTGCCACCACGCCCTGATGCACACCAAGCATCTGTTGGCCCTCACGCGTGGGCTACTTGTCATATAGCTAGCTATATGGGTGGGAAGACTTCTGGTGCACCGGTTTGTTTGCTCTGTTTTGTAGGGCCTTTTTTTGGCCTGCAGACAGTCAACTGCAGGTTAAGCCATCGCTTTGGGATGATGCTGGATTAGATTCTTGATGTCGACATTAGACCCCTTGTTCACACTCTGGCATGAGTTTATTTGGTACCCATCCCTGGCCAGCCAGCCTTGATCCCAGGAGCCGCTGGTCAAGTTCTTGAAAGATGAAATGGACCTTGGACGTTTCGAGCCCCGCAAGGGATTGCCTTTGAGAATTGCGCCTCTCAACAAATCAGAGGGGCAGCTCTATTTTGACATGTTAAGTCCAGCAGAAACTGGACAAAAGCGCAAACAGCACTAGAGCATATGTGTCTTTCTTCAGATCCATGTCACTAAGTTATGAGATCGCTTCATGGCTCCCTAGTGCCTAGTGCTGTACTTTTAATGCTAATAGGCAAATTCGTGTGAACGGCTGTGGGTTACCGCAACGATCTGTCTACGCAAGTGACCGCTGTGGTTCAAAGTGTTTTGCCAAACTCAGATCGACCAAAGAGGTTCACAGGACGACCCCAAAACACAAAACTCCTTAGTCCTGTCAACCTCTCTTGGGATGTCAACACTCACTGACAGACACATTGGGGTCAAACCGCAATGATTTGCACAGTGACCCAGTGAAGTCTGTGGATCAAGCTACCAGTAAGTGCACCGCTGGCTACGTTTGATTTGAAGTCCAGGAAAGGTTCTTGAAACTGCATGCCATCGGAACCGTTACTAAGGGGGCCGGAACCGTTACTAAGGGGCCCGGAACCGTTACTAAGGGGCCCGGAACCGTTAGTACGGCATCGGAACCGTGATGTGGAATTTGGGACCCTGGTTACTAGTATAACCAAATTTTTTTTGTCCAGAATTTGAGAAACTGTACCGGGCATTGACCACATTTCACCCTGTGAGGACACATGGGCCGGCCCAAGAAGGTACAAGTCTTGCAGTCTCCCTCGGACCCCAACAGGGCACAAAGCTTTTTGGCAAAAGCTCGTGATGCAGTAGCTGCTGCAAGGGCTGAAGCAGGAAAAAGGAAATCTGAAACAGTGGAGCAGGAATCACGTATGTCTGTGAAGGCAAAGTCCAGTGCAAAGTCCAGTGCCAGCGCACCAGCCAAGCCTCCCACTCCACCAAAAGCTCCACCAAAAGCAGCAGTTCAGGCTGCTCATGCACCCCCCTCCAAAGCCTTCGATGCCGACTGTTGAGAAGGGTGATTCTGCCAAGGCTGTGGCAAAGGGTGCACCAGAAGTGCCCCCTATCAGATGCACTCGCAAAGTCAGCGAGGCGGAGTTGGCGCTTCACCGGCCTAAGGCTTTAAGCCTTGCACCACCCCCCTGCCAAGGCTGCCAAGCAACCTGATTCCCTTTCAGGTTCACCAGGATCTACTCAAGCCAGCAGTAGTGCTTCCCCCTCTGGTGCCAGTGACAGAACAAGACTTTTCCTGGAAAAGGCAAAGGCGCTCCGCCTTGCTGCTGCTAAGCCTAAGGGCTCCATGCCCAATGATGCCAAGGAGGTGGCCACCAAGGAGGTGACCACCAAGGTGTCTGAGGCCAGCCAACACACTGGCACCAAGGATTCTGAGGAGGTGCGCAGTGAGGTCCAGGGCAAGGAGACCAAGCAACCCAAGGATTCATGTGAGATGCCCAGTGCGCCCAATACCCAGGAGACCAAACAACCCACTGACACCAAGCAATCCGAGGGGAAGCGTGATGATGAGCAGGTCAAGGATTCCAAGCCAAACAGTACTAGTGGTGGAAATGACGCACTACTAATGGAGCATCTCGTCACACCACCTAGCAAGGTCAACAGCTACAGGTCGCTACCCAGCACTGTTTCTTTGACCCCATCTCCTGTTCAAAGAATGCAGACCCTCGGTTCGTTTACTTCAGATGAAGACCACTGGCAATGGGAGCCGGACACAGGGTGTAGCCAACGCTCATACTATGGATCACGTGGTGAATCATGGTGGGGTGCTGGGTGGGACTATTACCCTCCCAGCCAGTCTTGGTTTTGGGACCACTGCAAGCAGCGCTATGTGGGTGCATGGGGGGGACCGATGTTGGAGCTGGCAGCCACATGAGGACAAATCCTGGAGCAATAATGGTTGGGATGATCGGCAAACGTCTTGGGATCATCATGGGGATGGTCAGGATGAACCCTATTATGACGTCGACAATAGTGAGATCCACCGAGCACTTTACGACCGCCAGCCCTCGTCCGTTTCAGACGTCCTCAACAGCATCGTATCTCCCAGCCGGGTGGGTGGTGTTGAGAATGAGGTGAAGGAGCCTGATGTTCCTGGCATTAATGAGGTGAAGGAACCCGATGCCCCCATTGCCCCTGGCATTGCTCAGGTGAAGGAACCTGATGCCCCCATCGCCCCTGGCACTACTGAGGTGAAGGAACCTGATGCCCCCATTGCCCCTGGCATTGCTGAGGTGAAGGAACCTGATGTCCCCATTCCCGCTGAGGTGAAGGAACCTCCCAAGCACGATGGCCGTGATCAATCCAAGAAGCATGAAGATGGCGATGGCGCTGTTCCTATTGGGGAGGATGCGCCTGGCCCAGGCCCCGACGGTTGGAGGTTGAACAAGAAAGGCGAACCAGTATCAGCCGCAGCGCTGTGGATGCGCTTCTACCGTTCCATCCGCAGCCCCTAGCCTGCACGTGTGCTTTGGAACTCGGGGGTTGCCCAATTTGTATTCAGGCGCTACCAGATTTGGAGGGGTCTTAAGTTTTGGGTGCCAATGTAGTTCCTTTAAAGCTCACCCCCCTTTTCAGGTTAGCTTTTGGTGGAGCAGTGCCCCCTCCACAATTCATAAATGATTGATCTCTTTCAGCAGCTGATGAAACAACGCTCGATGTTAGCCACTAAAAAAACCTTGCCCTTTGCTGTACGTTTGATCATGTCTCAACACCCGTCGACCCCTTTGAGGCACCAAGAACCCACCTCCAGAGGAGGTTGCTTTGCGGAAGATCGAGGCAGAGAAAGCAGGTTATCTGACTGAATTGGATAAAGGTTGAATTTGCTTTACCTCATTTGTATAGATGCCCTCAAACTCACACCACATATTGTGTTTTAATCTGTCCACCTCATAAATAGATCCTCTCCGCCCACTATGGCACTTAAAGTATAGGATGTCCAGTAGTTCACCAGTAAGGTAGCAGGCTTGGGAAGATGCATGAGCTATACCTACACTGGTTGGCATGCAAAGGGGTGTGGACGAAGTCGTCGATTTGCATCAAGATCTTCAAGAAGAACACGAGTGAAGAGCAACAGATAATATAGCTTCGTCACCAGAACAACTCTTGTGGAACTCTATGGTGAGAAGCTGGCCGATGATCTGATTGAGCGGCACAAGGATGCAGAGTCCAAGCTGCCAGCGAACAAGAAGAACACATTCATCAAAAGGCAACCCAGCTTGTACATATGTCATTTAGGTGTTCCCTTGAAAGTTGCTGACCCCATGAACTGGTGCTCTTTCTTGTTTATTAGAATAATATTGACACCAATACAACCCATCGAAACCGATATCCCTGTCGTTCAGGAACCCCGACTTCCCAGAGAACGAAGATCTCTTTCGGTACAAGGCCTTCACAGGCATTGTGGAGAAGAAGAAAGAGATCAAGGGTACCTGTGCTGAGTTCAATCGCGAAGCCGACGTGGAAGAAGATGATTGGTTTGATGGCGCGTGCCCTGCCTGATCTGAATTGGCATGCAATGCTGTGGGGTTGAAACACAATCCACTGTTTACATATATTTAAATATATGGATTATTATGATAGTATAGTTTTTTTACAGGAACCTCTGTCATGGATTGTTTGTAGCTAGTGACATGACATCTCAGCTGTCTCCCACTGGCCAGCTTTTGAGGGAGAAAGCATTGGGCGATGATGTTCATCTGGCCACTACTGCTGGCGGTAGTGGCGGTGGCAGTGGTGGTGCCCCTAAACCGAAGCCTGTGAAGCCAAAGAGTGAAGAACAGAAGTTGGCGTCTGCAACTTGGCTTTAATGTCGTACTGAGGAGGGCAATAGTGGGGGGGGGGCACTATTAAGTGTCCAGTAGTTGCATGCACACACATCGCATACACAAATGGCCTTTCAGCGGTGTCAGAACTCAGAGACTCTACATCCCAAATCCCTAGGATGGAACGTGGCCAAGAAAGGTCAACAGATGCTCTTTCCACCACATTGGTTGTGAGGCCAACAACACGGCCAACCGCTACCTCACCGAGTCCATCCAGTTGGAGATGCAGCTGAAAAATGCTCGGACTGTGCGACTCGGCTCTCAAACAGAAATGTTAAATCACATATCTTCAAAGGCTGCTGCATCTAATGACAGGGTCCCCGCACATGTACTTGGACTTGTTAATTGGAATGTTCCATGCCCTTTTGGGTTGGCAATCCCATGGATCCAAACCACTTGAAACGCAGCCCGCAACCGCACCTTCTAAGGAAAGATGCCTTCAAGCAAGCACTCCTCGCTGATCTGACAGCTGCGCGATCTAGCCTCGCAGCGGCTAAGGACAAGGCTGTTGAAGCTCTTGGGTCGAAAGCTGGTATCAGTGCTCAACACACCGTCCCTTGGGCAACGTGATCATTGGTCAGGTAAGGACAAAGTTTTGGAGTGGAATTTAAAGTTTAATGGAATACGAGCACTGCATTCCAAAGTTTCGATGCTCCAAAGGTGCCATGATATTATCTTGGAAGTCCCTAACCCCCACCAGCACTCTACTATGTTCTCATGAGGCCTTGACGCAACAACTGGAAGAGAGCAAGAAGATTGCGGATTCGGTGAAGTCACAAATTAGAGAGAAGAAGGTGAAAGAACCAGGTGCAAAGGCAAAGGGGAGCTCAAAAAAGGAAGACTCCTCCTGCCGCGTAGGGTTTACTCTCCATGATCTGGAACTAGATCATGTATCTAATTTGGTTTTGCAAAGCTGCGGCGTTTTGCCCTTTCATATATATAACTTCAGGAGTTTACAGTTTCCAGGCTGGTTTACAACAGGTGTGAATGGCAACAGCAGCTTTTAATGGCCGCTACTGTTTAGAACTCTCCAAGCTGCCTCATCAGGAGGAAGCACATATCTCAAAGTAGTAAGCTTTTATCAACTCTATTTGCAAGGCAGCTTTAGGCAGCTCTTGGAGGGCCTCAGTTGCGACTGATTGGGGACCAGCTGTGTAGTCGTCACTGCATAGCAAGAGCATCTGGTGAAAAAAAGTTCACTGATCAGGGTGGGAAAGGTTGGCGCAAGGAATGGAGGGGGACACCAATTTTCCCTGCTTGTTGCTCCCACGCAGGTGCTGAAGAGACGGGGCACCTTGGTCAAGCAGCCTTTGCAAGCCACCTGCCCCATGGCGGAGGTATTTGGGAAAGTCTTTCGTTTTGAGAAGATCTTTGCAGAAATCATTGGTCCAACTGTCCAACCATATTGGTACCAAGGATTAATGGAACCCCCAATTTCCCTCATGAATTAATGATTTTTGAGTCCACCTTTTGAGGTTGGGGAATGTGGGTGATGGTCGCGAAAGCGCTGCTAGTGCCATCAAGCAGGCGAAAGCCGTGGCTAAGGACTAGTGTTCATGCCATGCCATTGCACTTTAAACACTCACAATAAAGGTGAACCCCAAATTAGACCACATCCCCTGCAGGAGGCAGGGCTTGGCAATGCGCACAAGGTTACTAGGAAGATCGCTTCAATGGCTGGCAAGGGCAATTGCAACAGAGACCTGTTCCGCTATGTCCGGGCTCCTGTTGATGTTGTTTACGTGTCCTGCCCTGTGTTGGCTGATGCCAACAGTGAGAAAATAGTTGATCAAATGCTGCCCATGCTGGACCCACATGAGTACTTAGAATGGCTGTGGTGCTCTGGGAGGATCAAAGTTCCCAAAGATGAGATTAGGAAGCTTGGCTTACCCACTTGCATATATTGTTTTTGGATCGACCGTAATTACTGAGGGTGGTTTTGTAGAATCATAGCTTCACCGTGGAAGCGACCTCCGCCTCCGACCTCCTAATTGTTTCCTAGGAAGTATTGGGAGCATTGGGCCTCAGTAGCTGATTGGGCTGCATCGCATCCGGGGCAGTGTGATGCGCTACCAGTGGCTGTATACGGAGATGAGGCAAAAGTCTCTGATCACAGTGGTGATAAATTCATTGCAGTGGCGCTCCAATCTCCCCTTGTCAGGAAGCAGGGTTGCCTCTCTCCAACTTGTGTTTTGCAAATCTGTGCTTTTGTTCATGTTGTCCCGCAGCCCCCCTGGTGTTCCATTAATGTAGAGGCAATCCTTTAAAAAAGTATTGACCTATTGTCGTCATGGGGTGAGTCAACAAGGTTTGGCGTGGGCAGAGAACTTCCTATTTTTCATAGTTTCCTCATCCATTGCTCTGGGCACTTCAGGGATTGCCACTTGGCTGTGCATGTGCCCAAAGGGATCTGCATTGAATGGGTTCCATCTTGAGCCAATCCCCTGTCCTATCCCGCCTCCGATGTTTGTCAGCTCGGCTGTGAGCGACCGGCCTAGGACACATTGAGGCCGATTCTCAAAAGAGCAACATGGAGTCTGAACATTGCTGTGATTGGCCAACGGCCACCTGCTCACCTTGAGCAACCGTTCGAGATGAGTCGGAGGGGCAAGGACAGGGGTTCCATGGTTTATTTGCTATGGGTCGCAGTCGCAGTGTTTCAAATGCGATCAGGCTAACTTCCTGCATCTCTGAAGGAACGGGCTGGGAAATGTCTGACGCAACGATTTGCGCTGACCGAAGTGAAAGGTGATTGGAAGTGGATTGTCGAGACGTGGTCCTTTAACAACCACTACTGGAAAGCTGGCTGCATTTGCTGGAGGTGCCCAGCAGCACGCATCCCTAGGCCTTTGGGGGGCTGTTGTGAAATTATATACCAGCTCTGTTTTTTAGACTCATGGGTTTGAATATGTTTGTATGTTTGGATGGAGGCCGAAACTGTGTTAAGGGGGGTGCAACTTGAATTTTACCAACACCTCCATGGTTTCATGGTTCCGTTGCCTGGGATCCTGGAAGTCCATTGGCTTGCCGGTGTTGCAGGTATGGCCCTTTGTTCTTGGACTTCGACCAAGAATGGGCCCTACGGACCTCCCATGAATTTGCAGCTGAAGTTTTGCCAGCCTCACCCAACCCTTTGGTTGGAGTGCACGGGTTTCATGTCGGCATGCTGCATCCTGGTGAGCAGACCTCAAAAAAGGCATTGTTGTTGAATTTGCCCGGCCCCCACCAAAACACTACTACTGTGCCGTGAATTGACTGCTAGTACTGCTAGGTGTTTGATCAGGCACGTTTTTTTGGTAAAGCATCTAAGGAGGCATTGCGCAATGCATTGTAACCAGCTGGGCCTTTTCCATGTGATCAACGCGGAAGGACTCATCATGCTCGCAGAAAACAAATCTAGTCGTTGGGGTTGTGATTTTGAGCAAGCATTGATCCACCTGTACAATGACTTCAAGGGATGGTGCTCGCGGGAAAAAGCTACATGCTCGCACCGGCGCTGGCGTCGACGTCATCTCAACATGGAGATTGTTGTGCAGGGGGGTTTCCACGCCACAATTCCCTCAGCTACATGCTAAAGCGATGAACAGCAGAATCATATTGGCCTGGCTAGCTGTTCCCTGGCTGATGCCCTGAAAGTGTTCATGTTATGTCGCCTGGTCAGGCCCTAGAGGCCCTAGAGGTAACTTTCTGTTGGAAGGGTCTCACGTTTCAAGTGCAGGATGAACTCAGTGCCGGGCGGAGTGAACTTCTCTCGCAGCTGCCCGGAGAAGACGCCGCTGCATCCGCGAAGCGCAAGCAGCTGTGGGGATTGGGAACTGCAACAGTGTTCTTGGGTTGAGACATGGACAGGTTCTTTATTTTGGTGGTGAAAGTTTTTTTTTCATGTTGGAGGACCTTCACAAACCAAGCAGGTTGAAAGGTCAAACTATTCATCACGAATGTGCTTGAAGGTGCAGCTTTGCTGAGTGGCAAAGATTGGTGGAGTTGATGCCGATCAAGCTGGTTCGTGAAGAGGCTGATAGGCTGCACGATCTTGGAATCCAATGTTGCCACTTCTTACATGCTTCAGCCTGTGAAGCAGCCAGCCAAAGTCGTGTGCGATGGCTCGTGCTTCCAAAATTGCATGTTTTTCACCACATGAATCTAGATTTGAGGAGGGAGCTTTGGAACCCTAGAGGGTACCACAATTTTTTCTGGTGAAAGTTACATGAAAGTCTTAAAGGCTGTTTACAGTAGGGCAAACACCGGCGCAAGAGTCGCTGAGCGTGTCCTAAAGCGGACGATGTTGAGGGTACAGGTGCATCAGTCGAACAAGTGATCCAACATTGCGGTCAAAAATATGGAGCTGTCACTCCCTGTTGAAGCATGGGTTCCTGGAATCACTTATCGCCACAACATTGGTTCCTGTGGTTCCTATCGCCGGGCCCCAGTTACCAGTGAGAGAGGTAACCAGGAGGGCCTGGGTAACATATGTAGGCAAGGAACCTGGGCGAAGGGAACTGGAACTGGGGGAAGGGAACTGGACGCACGGAACTGGCAGAAGGCGACTGGGGGAAGGGAACTGGAGCTGGAGGAACTGGAGGAAGGGAACTGGAGCTGGGGAAACGGAAGTGGAAGCAGGGGTAAGGGGACTGGAGGAAGGGAACTGGGGAACTGGGGGAAGGGAACTGGAAGAAGGGAACTAGAACTGGGGGAAGGGAACTGGACGCAGGGAACTGGCGGAAGGCGACTGGAGGAAGAGAACTGGGGAACTGGGAGAAGGGAACTGGAGTTGGGGGAAGGGAACTGGAGGCAGGGAACTGGCGGAAGACGACTGGAGGAGGGAACTGGGGGGAAGGGAACTGGAGGAAGGGAACTGGCGGAAGACGACTGGAGGAAAGGAAACTTGGAAGAACTGGGGGGAAGGGATTTGGAATTATAAGCAATACAAAAAATTGCACCTGCGGGGGGCAAAGTCCTTATTTTTCCGAAACTTCCGCCTGCGGCGGGCAAATCTTTAAGTTCCTAAATTAAGTTATTGAAAAGTGTTTTCTATTGCTTTTTGTGTGTTTCTCTTTAAATTTGCGCCTGCGGCGGGCAAACCCTTAAGCTTAAGCTTCCAAATTTAAATACGCTCTAAGATTTGAAAGTTTTTGCGCCTGCAACTGGCAAATCCTTAAGTTCCTAAATCTTTTTGCTACTTTCCAAACGTTTTGCAAGTTTTGAAAGAGCTAGGTGTTTTCCATTGGAGCTTGTATTGTCTTGTGATGCGAGGTGCTGGTTTCACGGGCAGCCCAGGTGCAGGACATTGCAGATCATGAAAAAAAGATATGAAACATCATGGAACGGTGATTAAAGGTTTAGTTTCAGACATCTCCAAAAAACATGTGGAGCTTCAGGTATCTCAAGAGATTGCTTGATATTATTTGCGAAGGTCGTCTTTGTGGACCGAGCGCGTTTCCGAAAGTTGATGACGTGGCCGACAGTGGCATGGACTTGTGCCCCATCATTCCAGCTATCCTTGGCAAGGGTGCCACAAACAGCGTCAAACAGTTTCTTTAGCTTCATCTGAACGCGATGCCAGGCATGATGTTGCAAGCTTTAGAACTGAGACGCGCAAGCATTCCGGGCCGCATCGTGAATGCTTCTCCAGCGCGACGGATGGCTAGGCCAGGCAGCTTTGAGGAGGTGCCTGTGCGACCACCCGATGATGCACCAATGGAGATCAATGGAGCAGGAAGAGTCGGGCAAAGCTTCCGAAGCAGTCCAGAGGACACGTGCCCGAAAGTTTTGCACAGGGGTCCCTCAAACATATGTTTATATATATATATATGTTTTTTAAAAAAATGTTACTTTGCAAATGCACCAGATGAGATTTCATCATGGGTCAGGAGTTGGTTTTCACATGCTCTCACATGTTTGTGCATGCGCTTGTTCTTTTTGAGCCCAGTTTGAGTCCATTTTTGAGCCTTTCCCATTGGAATTTGAGTTTCCAGGTTTCGACAGGTTCCAAGTTTTGAGCCTTTTCCAGGACTGACAAATGCCAGGCCAAACTCCCAAGTGTGATTCTCAGAAGATTACATCTTGTAGCATATTGTAAAATGCAAAGCAGCAAAACTCAATCCAAATCAAAGCTCTGATTTACTCCTAAGAATCACAGACAGTACAGAAAAACTTCAAAGCTTTGCCGGAAATGCTTGGATATGCTTAGATGATTTGCGCCCAAAATTCTGTTGCAATATGTTGCAGAGACATAAAACTATCCACAGTGCCACGAGTGATTCAGGTGACCACCGGTGTTTGAACCAGGCAACGCCCTGTGCAAAACACTGCAGCATGATGCTAAATGTGCTTCCAATATCTTCCAATCACAGTCTGGATTGTATGAGAACAAATGAGGATACTCAACAGAAGCTGTATGAAGCTGTCCATCCCCACACATCCCATCGTATCCCCCCACACACACACACACTCTGACATTGGTTTTCAGTTATGTTCAGGGCACAGGGGCCACTGAGAGAACTTAGCGCAAACAAGGTGCACTGGTGAGTTTCACCAGCTCGGTGATCTACCAAACGGCAAACGTCTTGATAGCGCCCCTACAGAACAGGGCAGCCTTGCTCCGTGTGAATTGACTGGAACTCTGCGAACGCCAATCTGCAGTGGGCTAGAGCACGCAGGCCAGCTTGCCTCAACCTCTTCACAGACTTTTTTGAGATCGACGCAAGAAAGGACTTTGGTGGCAATGTTTTCTCTCAAGGCTTACCATCACTGGCAAGAAATGAATCACACTGTCGCTGTTGCTTTGGGGTTATCAAGCCAATCCGCTGACGTCCTGAGTCCAGGTTGGCGCAACGTCTCCGCTGACATGACATGTCTTGCAAATACTCTTGGGGGCTTCTTCACTGAAGCGCTGGGCTGGAAACACGGGCGCTTCATCTTTTTGGCTTTTATCCCTCTTCACGTCAACATGCACTGAGACATGTCTACCCAAGCGCTTGGTCTAAGTAGACCTACATGTTCACAGCAACTCACGCGCATGACTTCCACCTATTACACCAAATTACAACCTACTAGACTTTTAAATAGATACATAGGCTCTAGACTTGACAAAACTCTTGTAAGCCCACTGACATGACAAGTTCTTTCGTGACACTGCTTGACACTGTAAAGGATTGTACCAGGTACCACATCAGGTCGCGTCATATCTCATCTCATGGTATCTCATGGCACACAGGCGAAACTTGCAAAACTATGCGGAACATCATGAAACATTACAAAGCAACACAAGAACAAGCGCCCCCACAGCTGAAAGGTAGACCGTCGCGCTCTCGCAGAAGTACTTGCAGGACTGCTCACCGATGAGAGCAGTCGTACGCCCAAGAAACCCTGCGGTCAGGAGTAAGGCCCACAGAATCGTATCCTGACCTTCGCACTGGTTTGCCCTCCTGTTTGCCCATGACTAGGGTTTCATCTCCTGCCCTCAAGAAGGCTTCCTTGCATTCGTCACCAGTGACGTCATGAATGGCACTGAATTTTATTGAAATCTGCTGAGCTGCACAGGAAAGATAACACATACAAAGACGTACAAGGGCAAAACATAATGTTGAAGATTGCTCAAAAGTAGCAATCTTCTAGATCAGGGCAGATGACTCGATATGGCTTGCAAAGCAAGGCAGGAAGCAATCTTCATAAGCTCAGGACTCAAGTTCGGGAAGTCTCTCCATGCCAGGCATTTTGAGGACAGCTCCAAGGCAATCAGCAGAATTCTGGCAGCCCTGGTCAGGATGGGCGGTTGGTTCACCGGTGACCACGAGGCTG
>CAXAMN010022860.1:0-20627 GCA_963970005.1 Durusdinium trenchii | reverse complement strand
CAGCTCAGTTACAGCAAGCGTGCGTGTACAATGAACGGTTCATTGCTAAGGATTTTTCTGCCTAACTGGGGGTGGAAAGTGAATTGGGGGTGGGGTGTTGGGTGGGTTTTGATGGCAGTCCTCTATGTGACTTTGACATTGTGTGATTGGCTTTGGTGACATTCCCCTGTCAAACTTTGACATTTTGTGATTGGGCTTTTGGTTAAAAGCCCCTGTGTGACTTTGACTTCAGTGACTGGGCTTGTGGTGACAGGCCCTGCGTGCCTTTGACTTCAGTGATTGGGCTTTGGTGACAGTCCTCCGTGTGACTTTGACTTGTAGTCCCACCAACCTTGGAGCAACAAAGGAGACAATTAATTAACGTCTCATGGGCGCCCCCCCAGATCAGATCTTGGCTGGAACCCATGCGTGTGTCTAGAATGCGGTCTGTTTTTTACATTTGTGCGCGCGACATTTTTTCTAACCTTCACCGTCCGTGAAATGTTTCTTGTGTTGTCCGCGCAATGCTGACTCTCTCACTGCTCGGGTCGCTTGGGATTTTTACTGATGGTGCGAACTACTTCGTGAAAACACCGAACTTTGAGTATACAGTATGGAACAAATCACCTTAACGTTCGAATCGGTTTCTTTATTGTAATTTATTCTTTGAGTGGCGCCAGTCCATCAACATCATGGTAGCAGTCCTTTGCCTAGCTTGCGCCTACAGGTTGTCGTTTGCAAATGTTACTTGAACAAATCACATCACATATGTACAGTATTTGTTTGTTTGTTTCTGGTGTTTTTTTTGCCGTTCTAAGAGCGTTGTTGCGGTGAATTGTGCCCTGGGTTTTGGACATTCTGTTCTGCGTGCTATTTACATCGTTTTCTTTTTTGTGATCGTTGAATCATGTGCGAGCACTGTTTTTAAGTCTTTGTGCATGTTTTCCAAACAAGAGCAGCGCAGGAAAGAAGGATGAAGCAAAAGAGAAACACATGGGGCGGGGTAAGAACGGATCCTTTTAGATATCATAAGATTTGAAGTCTTCTGTCTTTGTCTTCTGAAAAAAACTGTCAATGTTTTGAATGTCACTCAAAAAATGACCGCCTCGAAATTGCAAATGACTGCCAGCACATTTTGCAATCGCAGTCAGCGGTTTATTGTTAAACTGCAGCTCACCTTTTGGAGCAGGAAGATCTGTGATCTTTAATTGACATTCAAAAGAGGAAGATCTGTGATCTTTAATTGACATTCAAAAGAATGCTGTGTACATCCTGGAGCAGCAAAATGCAATCCGAAACGATCCTGTAGAGATCTTCGTTCTCAATGCCGCACCACCTGTCAAAAAAACGAAATTCAACAAATTCAAAATAGAATTCGAAGAAAAATCACATTCCAACTCATAGGACAGTTAGTTCGTACTGTCAACAAAAACACCTCAGGAAACAAACATACAACCAGACTTTATCAAGCAAGCTGCGTCCACGACATCAAAACCTCCTCGGCCTTCTTCACTTCATGTGCAAATCTCATCGCAGCTTCATGGCCCAAGTGACTCAAATCTTTCATTGGGCGCGGTTCCTTTGCTGGAGCCAAGCTTCCATACGTGATCGACGGGTCCACGTGTGGCCTTTCAAGGTTCTCGCGAGTGACCACCGCGAGGATCCCCACAGAAAGGTCTGCCATTGGCAGTGTAGTGCTCCACACACCCAAGTTCCGCAACAGCTGTGTGCCCACTTCCTTGACAAACTCAAAAGGCTCCATGCCGTCAGCAGCAGGCTGAGCAAGTGTAGCCTTGTACAGGTTCGTCAAGTTCTGCACTGCTCCAGGAGTCAAGTGAGCCATGATCTTGAAGAGAGGCGCGTTTATTAAATAAAAATCACAACAGCCACACTCTTGAGACAAACAAGTTGGAAAAATGCCAATCATCAAACCACAGCGACAGCTTTCAAGGCAAGTGATTCAACAATTCAATTATCTCAAAACTTGAACTGTGCCTAGCCGTTAGTTGCTCCAAAATAATCAGAAACTGTCCAGCTACTTTGCCAAGCAATGCCATGTAAGCTGAGAAGTAAGCGAAAGTCTCACAAACAGCTTTATGGCTCCGCCTCTGCAACAACATCCGAGCTGGCCACAGCACATCCAATGCCAAGCCCTACATGAAAGAAACCCAGAAATCCCGCGGCGGCGGTCTCTGTACAGATCAGTCTCTCACTCAATATCAACAGCCTGACTCTCTGGCTCTTCGATGGGGTCATCACCTGCTTCGTCTCCCTCCTCTTCCTCACCCTCTTCTCCGGCATCTTCTGCAGCAGGACCAGGCGCGGATGAAGCTGCGGGCTCAGTAGGTTCCCCTGCAGAGGATGTAATCTGATTCAAAATAGCACGCATCATTTCGCCCTCAGAAGAGTTGCTTCACAAATCACAATGCTGTTTGATGTGAAATCACGCTTGGGGATGTAAATTCTAATGGCGTTTGCCTTAAAGGCTGTGTGCTTCAAAAGGGCCTGTATGTTAATGCTTGTCCTTACATCATATAGCTTCAAAACCACATAGTGACAAAAAACATTCCATCCAAATGGTGATACATTCAAAACAACTTTTAAATCGGGCCAATCAGTCCCAGCAACACGAATCTCTTGGCATTTGGCTAGCGGGACACCCTCCTTGAGCTTTGTCACCAACAGTTCCTCATGGATGAAAAACAATGTCCAAAGAAGAACGATTTGCTTTAGTCTTACCCTCAAACCTTCAAACCTCGAAGCGTAACTTCCTTTTAAAACAGGACCGCCGGCTCTTTGGAACCATGTGAGCTTCCATTTGGGTTGCAGCCAAATATCCGCGATTGCCAATGATTTCTCCTTGGGGTAGATCTTGCCTCCAACCTTGGCCCAAAATCAATAGCATCAACACAGAAAGCATCAACAATTAGATCAGAGTGAGAACTTATGTCAGCCTAATAACAAAAAATTATACAGGTCGTTCAAGGAACACGGATTTTCTCCTTGCCGTCAACTTTGATGCCAAACGAGTTGTTGTTCTTATAGTAGGCAGGGCTATCCACTTTCAATCCCTTGCCATTGCCAGTCTCCTTCTTCTTTTTCTTCTTGGCTTCAGGCTCATTGGCACTCTGACTCTCACACGCGTCCAACGCGGCTGTAGCTTGGCTTGGTAGAGATTCCTCAGCAGCTGCTTCAGTAGCAGAAGCAGCAGCCGGGCGCTTCTTGGGCAAAGTTTTGGGCTTTGCTTTCTCCTTGACTACAGGCTTGGATGCTTCTCCTTTGCCTGCAGCGTCGGAAGGCTCCTTGACTTTCCTGAGGGCTGACTTCCTCTTGGGTTGTGGCGACTGCTCCTGGATTTTTTCAACAGTTGTTCAATCAACTCTCACACACTCACAGACATACAGAGTCACAATTTGTGCGCAAACACGCGATACAACATTTCTCTCCTCCTCCGAAGATTTGGACACTTCGCTGATAGCCCTAAGTACTGGCATTTGGCCCAGAGTGACAGTGTCGAACCACCAACTATTTGCTTGAGCAAAAAGATCTGGCTCCACTGGTCACTGTGAAATGCCATCACGAAAAAAAACACTAAAATTTGCTGGCCCATTCGCAGAGTAGAAAACACAGTTGCGTAATTCAGAAAATGCTAGCAACGTCTGGGGTTGAACCTTATGTGATTTTCTTCTCAGCAATATGTCGAACTGCCAGCTGCGTAATGCCATGAGCCTCCACGCAGCTATCAAAATGGCTAGGGCAGCTAGGAGCTTGTCAGCTTCACTGCAGATTCCGGGGGAATCTGCATCCCACAAAGAAGGAAGACTTTCGGTTTGGCAGCTTGAATCTTGGCTGGCGCTGAGCTGAAATCCACCTGCATCGAAAATGAATAAACGCACAGATGTTCACCCAATCCACGAAAGAAGCAAACTACCTACTACTAACCTTTGTTCTTAATCTTTTGCATGCATAAACCAATGTCATGACAGTTCAATGTCATTGTCACGTACAAACTGCTGGCCTCCCAAACGACAGAAGCCTTCTTGTTGCGAACACATTTCTGATAAGCCCCGTGGAAAAGAGCTCCAAGCATATGCTTTCCAACTTCTGCCGATCCTTCCTCCATGGGATTTGGCTTGAACACGGATGTGACCATGTTGGGCCCAGGCGCCAGGTTGAATCTGAAGGACACAGGCACTGCAGCCGCAGCGCCAACCTTAAAGCTGCGAAAATTGAAGGGAGAAGGGAATCAAGGGAACCTCTGGTTTCTAATTCTATCGGGTAAGAACAGTCCAAGAGTGAAGATGCATTTCTTGAACCCCGTGACTGGTGGATGGAACTTCTGGGTGACCACATGGCTTTCCAGATCCACCTGGGCCAATCCGTGCTCGTTGGCCAAATGCCTCATAAATTCACACACGGTGTACAACTTCTTCTGGTAAGCGATGATGGCCAAATCCGTCTCCAATCGCCATACAATGCCAGTGCCCTCACACTTGGCCTGCTCTTCACCTGACAATGGGTCTTGATTTCCAAATGTTCTGGTTCAATTCAATGAAACGTGTTTGGAAGATGGTCCCAACCAGTAAATAAACAAAACATTCATCATTCAACCAACATCACAAAGGACACTGGTTTAAAATCTTGTCATCTTCTGTAAAGTTACTGATTGCGCTGTCAACGAAAGATCCAGTCCCGAATCCAAATAGTTCCATCGCTTGCAGATTCAATGGGCTCTTGGTGGTGTTGTAGAGGTACACATCAAAGTCCTTTGTGATGGCAATGGAAGGCTTGCCACTCTTTCCAATGACCACCCCGAGCCTCGATATGAGGGTTGTGATGAACAGCGCAATAATGAACATGTTTTAAAGGAAAACTTGCTAACATCTTTTTGGAAACAATGTATTGCTGTCGCCATTGCCGGGAGAAATGGCCGAGAACTGATAAACACACCCTCTCCCGCCTGTCAAGCTTGTTGAACGCGTCCATGGTCATGATCTCGGGCTCAATCATCCTGGCAGTGTCCAGTGGCTGAATGCCACCATCGATGCTGTAGTCGCAGGAACCTCCAACTCGCTCTTGGCCACTATTGGTGGAAGCGCCAGCGGCGTCAGAAGCAGCGATGGTTCCAAACTCTGCCAAGAAAGCCTCCTTCAACTTCATCAGGCTGCCATGCTCTGGGGTGCTTGGATCAAACTTGTTCATGACAGCCTCCGGCCAGCATGGTTTGTCATGTGTCATCGCCACGATGGAAAGGTTGAGGCCACTCATGCGACTTGAGGCAGCGTCCCGTGGTCGCTCCTTTGGTGGGCTCACCTCAGACTTGTCCCACCAAACGAAGACTTGGCTTCTTGAAGAGCCTCTCGAATTGCTGCATGTCCTTTCTG
The DNA here is from genome assembly GCA_963970005.1 of Durusdinium trenchii. Lineage (NCBI taxonomy): Eukaryota > Dinophyceae > Suessiales > Symbiodiniaceae > Durusdinium > Durusdinium trenchii. The sequence continues at coordinate 15,264 of CAXAMN010022860.1, read as the reverse complement.
CAAAACTCCACAGTAACGGACTGGTACACCTTCTTGATTCAGCAATCGATCCACACACGCACGGCCAAATTCAGCTTGCCTCTTCAGGGAAACACTTTGCTAGTCAGCTATATAGTCATTCCAAAATTTAGGCAATCGACAGTTCATCTGAAACAAGTTTTTCTTGTACCTTTTTAATATACTATGTTTCTTTTTCAGCCCCCCTGCCTGTTGGGAACAAGGTCGAGCCAAACCACAATGTCCTTGTCAGTCTGCACAAAGTTATCTGCCTCCATATAGCTAGTGATAATCCGCTTATGCACTTGCAATCCTTTCCTCAGGATGTAACTAATCTCCAATCACATATATAAGTTTCCTGGACCATTGAAGGCTACACCTAACACACCCCTCTTCAAAAAGTATTCAAAATCAAAATAGACCAAGTGTCTGTTCCACTCGGTCAGCAGGCCCCGGCTTGCATGATTCATCATAGTCAATGAAATCAATGACACGGATAAGCGGGACTGGGCCAACTCGACCGCTGACAACAATGTCGGATGCGTTGAAGGCAGAGGTGTTTGCAAAAAGCTTGTGTGAAGCTGCAATGCAGACTTGATGACTGGCTCTTTGGTCTCCACGGCTGTCCGGCGGTTTGTCAAAGAGCAACGCCACCCGCTTGCCAATGTTCACATTGTTCTTGAACAAAGCGTCCTCCATAGTTCGCGTATGCTTCACTGTGCTCATTTCTGATGTTTGCTTATGAAACATCGGACATTGGATGTGGCCAATGTTGTTGCTGCCCATCGCAAGCAAGGTTGCAAGCACATTGCAGGATGACTGCACGAGCTCAGAGTTCGCTGGATAGATCGTGAAGTCAAGCCCGCAAATCAAATACCTTGGATTACAACACTTTCATGTTTTGCATAATGGAAGGGACTTGGGATCCTTTTTTATGGATCCCATATTCAACCTTTAGGAAAATGTTCCAAAATTAGTTGGTGATGGGTTCCATCCAAAAAGGACAGTGCATCTCCTCCAAATGAGGAAGAAACAACCTATATCTTCCAGCTAAATTTAAATTAAGCTACACGTTCCCAGCGATTCCGCGGAACTGTTCCAGAAAGGCCATGATCTCTTGCATGGACTTGTTCACATCGGACCCACCCTCAATGATCTTGCAATGCTCACGCATCCATGTGTCCACATAGTCCTTTCCAGTCCTTGGCATCAAGTTGATGCGCAAAAATGCAGAGGCAATGTAACATGGTTGTCAAAGACTGAACCAAAAATGTTCAAAACAATAGAACATTAAAAGAACACTGAAATAAGCTCGAGCGGCTGTTGCCGTTCTCTCATGTATTTGACATCTTTCGCTGTCTCAGCTGCCTGCGTAGTATTGTCCCCAAGGGCAGCCCGCAATGCAGTCATGTCACTTTGGAGTTGATTCTCAACTTGAGCAAAGTTAGCCTTTGCAACATCCCTCGCCAAGGCCTGTTGCCGTTCCTCCTTTTGCTGCCGCATGGACTGCTCAAAGCGAAGCATGTGTTGCCTACACGCGGAAAAACATTGTCTTTAAGGTGTCGTGCCTTGAGTCATAGCTTTGAACATGTTTAAAGCAGACATTTTAAATCCAACTTAAGCTCCTAACTTAGAACTATGTCTTGGATTCCTAACTTAAACCAGCCTGAAAGCTGACACTGAACGAAGATCAATGGGTGGGACACACTCCTCAGCCACGTGCGCGAAGTCTCCATCCAAATAGCCCGCGTCAAATTGTGTGTCCAAATTAACCTTGATCTCGGTCCATTGCCTCTGAGGTGCCCACTTGCTGAACTTGTCCAAGAAAGCCAAGTACAAGCCAGTCGTCAAATGGATCTTGCATGCCTCCTTAAAGGTAGGGGCCTTCCTGAATGAAGCCATTGTGTTGTCAAACTGGCATTCCAAGCGCTGCAAGAAGCGAGGTGCCTGGGAGACAACTAAAACATATGAAAGCAACAACATCAATTCACAATAGAATCGAGAGTCAGAACATAAACAAATGAACAAAACAACATGTGTTGAAAAACAACTCCGGTACCAGCTCAGCGTTACGATTGGAAGCTTCCATCGCCCAAGCTTCTGCTGGCCCGCTCCCCGATGAAAACGTGTTGGAGAATAAGTGCTTTGCTATGAGCTCATGCGTCAAGAATCCCTTCATGCCTCTTGAACGAACACTTTCAACCAAACGCTGGCGCATGGTAGCGTCCATAGACCCCATCAAAGCTGACACTGCGCCAGCTTCCATTTTTCCGATTCGGAAAGCACGTGCCACTGCGGTTGCTTTGTCCCAATCCTGGAGCCCAAGTCATGTTCAGGTGAAAATCCAACAGACAATCAAATCGGTCATAATAAAAAGTTGTGATTCCCAAGGTCTTTGTGGCAGACTCTAAGAAAATCCATTGAAACAAAATACACAACAAAAATAACAGCAAGATAGGGGGGATTGTGGTTCTTGTTTGCCCACTTCTCCTCCAACATTTTGTCAGCCCCAGACATATTGCCAGATCGTTGAAGAACTTCAATTTGTCGCAGGAGGTTGAAGCAGTTTGGAGTTTTGCGCACAGCACTTGCCATTGTAGAACCTGACAAGTTGTCAGCTTGAGTGATTCTCAACTATTCTTTTACAGGCTCAGAAATGACAGCCATACAAGCCATAAACTAATGTCTAAGACCCGTAGACTTGCGCGATTATAAAAAGATCTGCCAAACATGAGCACTGGAAATGCAGATCACCTGGCCTCGACCGACCAGCACTTGACTGCGAACATCAGAGCTGCGAAACGCGAAGTTGGCAAAGATGGTCCCCATACTCACCTCATCCAAGTATATAATCAGTCATGAGTCAGACCCAGACTCAGCCATCAATCTGGCACAAACATATCATTTACCATAAAAGGTTCTCACAGTCTCACACCAAGCAAGTTGCTCGGACATGGTGCTCAAGCTGATCGCCCAACTGTAGCTCTCGCAGCCCTTGAAGAACGATCAAGAGAGAGACAGATCTCTTCCACCCCTTTATGTACCCGATGGAAAAGGGCCGAACAAGGAACCCATCCTTGAGCGCTGGGCACTCCTTGTACTCAGAATCCAAGAACTCCTTGGCCACTTGGCAGCAGCTCAACTTCTCCACGGCTACATCGTCTGGATTGGTCCGAAAGCCCTCGGAGACAATTAGTTCTGCCAATGCCTCACATGTCTCCTTCTCCATGTAACCTGCCAAACCAAAGTCTGCCCTCCAAGAGAGCATCCATGGTCTAAGGACCGCAGCGTGCACATCACAAGATGTGCAGTAGGTTTGCCTAAACTTGGAGGCTACAAAGAAGAATCAAACACTGAGACACAACTTTTACTTCCTGATAAAATGAAACATACCATCCACTTCAACATGTTCATCACATGCCATCAGGTAACTTTGGGTCAGCTGGACAATAGTCGTCAATCCAGGCTGCAAATTGACACATATCCTCCTGAGTCCCACTTGATGAATCTGAATCTGTTTGGAGTCAGTCACAACATTGTTGAAAGTGAAACCGTCCTGAGTCGGATAGATCTTGGACAAGTACCGGTCAGGCCCACCAACAGCAAACACTTTCTCCGTCAGCCTCAGATTCAGGCCCAAAAAAGAAGACCTGTGCACGCAGCACTTGGCAAGTGACTCTTTAAACATGCAAGTCATACCTTTCGATTTGGAACAAGCATATTTGTCAAGAAGCCACTGAGTGATCTTGGCAACAATTTCGCTCTCACACGTGGCCCCTTTGACCTGTTTGGAGGCCTTGGCACCTTTGTCAGAAGCACCTGATTTCCGCTTCCCCATCAGGCCAATCGCTGACTATTGCCCCTCCAGCCAAAAGTGCTAGGCATCAGTTGAATCGCTGATTGTGCGTTTTGCCTTTTATTGATTAGAAACTGTCATCGAAGCAAAAGCTCACTCACAATGTGGCTGCCACTGTAACATAACAATTCAAAACTCAGTGTCAAATCAGCCCCTCAACAACCTAACTTAGGACTTTTTGAGGATTTGGAACCAGCGTGCAAGTTTCCTTTATGCTTCAGACTATTAACACCAACAGTGTTTGGCATCTAAAGTTATCACACACCTTCAAATTGCTTTTACTGATTTCTTTGTCACTTTGAACAAGAATACCACACAAACGTTTGTCCTTTGAGTGGTCATTTGAATTGAACGTTTGAACGTCAAAAGCCTTTAAACTTTATATTGATCAGGGTCCACCATTCGTCAACAATAAAGTCATAAAAATCATACTCAGTTGATTTGCTTGAAGAAATGATAACATCTCATGTTGTTCAGTACCAAACAGTAAGCTTCTCACCGGGATAAGGGTTTCAAGATGGATGAAAAACTACCATTCCCTTATTAGTAAGAAGACAAATTTCAACAGGCCCTGAAACTTGACCCTAGTTAAAAGCTTCAGAATCGAATCCTGATCAACCCCCCAACCCACAACACATCCATGAAAGGGGGAGGGGGTTGGACGGAGGGAGGTTTGTAAATCCCAGAATCCCTTCAAAATCTGACAGAGTCGAATCCCAAATCTGACTCATAAAAGAACTCAGAGTCGAATCCCAACCAAATCCGACTCTCACAAATCTCAGAGTCGAATCCCAACCAAATCCGACTCTCAAAAATCTCAGAGTCGAATCCCAACCAAATCCGACTCTCAAAAATCTCAGAGTCCAAAGTGACCTCACATTCGACTCTGAGTTTTGTGTTTAAATGAAAGCTCTTGACATTTGGACTCTAACTTGACCTTGAAAAAAAGACCCCTCAGAGTCCAAAGTGAGGTCACTTTGGACTCTGAGGCCCCTCCTGGAAAAAAACACCCTATGAATCAATTTTTGAAAACTGGATGGGTTTCAGCCTGGAAGGTGCTCAGAGTCCAAAGTGAGGTCACTTTGGACTCTGAGAGTGCCTGAAATTTTGGTAGGTTTCAGAGTCGAATTCAATTTTGTTGTGATCAGGAAAAGCCTTCCCAAGCGTGCGGTAGCCTGACTTCCTGTGGTGCTAGTGCACGCTACTCCAACCTCAACAACCAACCTGAGCCCCCAGCCTCAGTGTTGTATAGGCGGCAACTCTCGCGAAAAAATTGCCACAACGTTTAGGGTTTAGGGTTCCGCAAATTTTCGGAAAATGACTAGGATTAGTATTAGTAGGCTTCCACAAAAAAAGGATTCATAAAGTTTAATGTGTTTATTAGGCTGTTGAAGGGCTTCAAAATGAGAGCAACTTGATTGCAACACAGGTTTTCTCACATAGGGCCAGCCAACTCAAATCCTAACGCTTCCCTTTCCCCCGGCCTTTGCCGGTGTTTCCTTTGCCAGTTTTTTTGCCTGGCTTGGGATCACCAAAAGCCTTTAGCGCCACCGCCTCAGCTTCTTCCCAAGGCAAACCAGATGCCCACAAATGAGCGGCAGCTTGCAAAACCGCTCGCTGCCCATAAAGCCCCACTTCCCTTGAGCGATTTTCTGCCGCGGCAATCCTGAAGACAATGGTTGTCAGAACTACAAATGCTGAGTCAGTCCCTTTCAGTTTGAAGCCAGGAGGACAAAAAACAGAACACTCCAGAATTAGATTCTATCTTTGTCTAAAATAGCTTTTGCAGAGTCAATGGGAAGTCTAGAACATGCACGCATATATTTATATATATAGTTCTGAAATCACTGTAAACAGTGAGCAAATCTTCAACAGGTCAATATATGGTTCTTCACTTCTGGCCTCACCCGATTCGGCCGAACAAAGAAAGAAGTCGGTGAAAGCATCCCAGGAAGAGCATGGTTAGTAGTTCGTGAGGCCGGCATCCCCAATCGCATCCTCAGCCAGGAATGAAACAAACTAACAACGGGACCCACCCCAAAGAAATCTTTGTGAGCGAAAGAATGTTAAAGCGACACATAAAATGGAATTTCGCATCAATATTATAAGCTTTGTGGTTCAACAAAAAACCTTTGCAATAATAAGAGTTTCAATCAACCCTGGAGATTAGAACAAATAAGCTAAAAGATCTTTGGGTAATAGTCAAAGCACCGGTTCAATGGAAATAGCGCTGTCCACTTACAGGTCCCTGACACCCAGCTTTCTAGGTAATCGGCCGCTCGGCCCAACCCAATCTCTGGTAGCCGCATGATCGGTGTGTATTTGAGCACATGGTCGCGATAGTCGTCTCCAAGATCTTTGCGAGGAGCCACAACTGACAAAAAGGAAATCCAAGCATTGCCGTTTCTTTGTAAACTTGTAAGACATGTAAAATTTATCATGTAAATTCATCAGCAAACAACAACCAACCAGTGGTCGCCTGTTGGAAGTCCGGCCGGCAAGATTTGTTCTGCCAGCTCTCTAGGGTAGAATCGCAAAGCAGGAAAATACCTCCGACCTGCCATCCATTGTTTCGTCCTTAGCGCCGTCAATTTATGAACAATCTCAAGAATCCTTTGAACCTAATAATGGTGTGAAAAACCTTCACAACACTACCACAGGAGTGAGGTTGTCATTGTATGGATCCAATCCTAGGCTCCTCGAAAAAAGGTAAGCCAAACGACGAGCACTAGGTACATCTGACAGCACCCGAATCAAACAGACATGGCTCCTAACAATAACGTCATGTGGGTGGAACTGATGCTTCTTGAACTTGGCATATTCCAAGATGTTCTTCGTCTCAATGCCTTCAGTGGTTTGAAACTCTGAAGGCCAATGAAGAATTCATGGCAAGACCAGGTGTTGAGTCACACGCACTCTGAAAGCAACCGCGCCTGTGTTACAGAGTCGATGGAACTCAAAGATATGCGGCGCTCCAGGGCCACCAACACCCTTCATGCTCGCAGGGATGCCGCTCAAAAGCCAACCACGCCTAAGCACAGACTCAAATCTTGGTTTCAAACTCCAACTCAAAGCGTCAGGTGTGAACTGTGCTGCGGTTACTTGAATATATCTGCTGGGCAGGACTGAGGTGGTGAGGTGGTGTTGGTGAGGTGGTGTGTCACGTGTGGAGCAAACCGTTTGCTGAAAGCAAGTCCCAGAAACCAATCTCTGGTTTGATCCAGCTTCCAAACATGTCGTTCCTTCTCAAATGGCCGTTGAAGGCCAGACAAGCAAACTTTGAGGCTGTCGACAAAGTCTTCTGGAGTCATTCGTGATCTCTGGGTTTTGAGGAACGTTGCGATCTGGCCAAAAAGCTGATCGATATCTTCATGTGAGTGTCCGCTCCTTAAGGAGCTAACCGTAAGGGAGCGGACAAGCCCACATGATACAACCGCGGCGGCCCACCTGAAGATATGGTTGTTCTTGACTTCGCGATATGTGTTGTCGCATTGGATCACCAAATCACAAGTGTGGAGGGAGATTCGGCCGCCAAGCATATCCAAGCAATGGGATAGCATTTCCATCGACGTGTTGGAGTCCTTGCACAGGTCTCCATCCGTGACATATGCTGAGATGAAGTGGCCATGGCATATGGCTGCTGCCACGTGCAACCGTGGCCTTTGAAAGCCAGACAGAGCTTTGGTGTTGACGCTCTTATGCCGTGGCAGCCCAAACTTTCCTTGATCCATTCCATCTATGATCAAGGTCACCCGGCTGCTTTGTGACCTGCTCTCACCCCTTGCCTCCCAATAACAAATTCGATCTCTGAATTGATCTTCCAGGTGCTGGTGATAAAGAGACTCTTGGGTTCGTCGTGCACTGATGTGCCTGCTCAGTGCACTGATCAAGGCCTTGTGTTTGTAGCATTCCGTGCAGATTGAGTGGGAGGATGCACTGCGGAACTTCAAAAATGAATAGTTTGAAGCCCAGACCTCTCGTGTGTGCGCGCGCGTTTTTGTGTCTAGTGTTGGTCAGCAACCAACAGAAATTTAGAACTGCATGTCGCACAAAAACGTGTATCACTGACTTCAGTCATAAAATCACTGTCGCATCAAATTACAAACTAGGCGCTCGCCAGAACGATGGAAAGCTCGCTGGCTGCTCCAAAGCAGATTGTCGCACATACTGCACAAAGTACTCTTGCATGGTGCCTGGTGGTAGATACCTCTCCTCAAACTCAGCAGTTGTTCTTCCCTCTCTGATAGGGATTGACTTTCTCATCTTCCTTGGCTTGGCTCTCTTTCCAGAGGAAGGGAGTGGCTCCATGGTTGCCTCCACTTTCAAGCGCAAAGTATTGAAATCCGCATATGGTTCTGACTCTAAGGGTTGAGTTGCCACCAACTTGAAAACTGACTCATCCTCCATGTCATCATCTGACAAAGTACCATCTTTGACGTCAGGGAGGGTCTCGGCTACGCTGCAGTAAATTTTGCGAAGAAACTCCATGACATCAGCAGTAACTTCTAAGCTCCTTGACTGATCGTGTTTCCTGATTTTCAGGTACCTCAAATCCGCTGGCGGTGCGGGCAACCCCTGTCGAACAGCTCGAGCTAGTCTTTCACACCTGCCATTTCCTGAGCAAAAGGAGGAAAAGAAACATAGCAACAATGAATGTTAACAATATACCATCATAATGATTTGTAAGGCAATTGCTTTTGCAACGTGTTTTGAGCCCCAAACTGTATAGACAACATGAAATGATATTTCCAGTCCAGGAACATAAAGGAATATAAATTAAAGCCTGGTGGCCAAGGCCATGAAGCTGTTTCCAAGCCTTGAAACACACCGGATGCCCCAGAAATTCCCAAGAGCAGCTCGACTTGTTGGCGTGCTCCCTGGCTGACTCAACGGCCTTGATTTCATCGAATACCTTGAAGGCCATTCCCCGGTTCCCTTCTATTTTTTCGGAAAAACTTGTGAGACTTAAAACTGAAAGCTGAATTGAAACTTGTTTGGCACTAACTTGATTCAAGTTACCATTTGGTCTCGGTCAAGTTTGTGGTAAGCTTTCCATTTCTTATGAAAATCCAGCAAACTCCCAAACCGGCTTCCCTTCAAAAAGTGATCTTTGCATCTTTTGGTGCATCCCTGGGTAGCGCAAGGCTTGGACAACAAGACTTGGAGACCTACTGGGTCATCCAAGTCGAACCTTTGAGCGCCTGAAGCTTTCCTTTTCGCACCCCTCTTGGTAGATTGAACCTCCTCTTCGGACTCTGCTGTGGACTCTGACAAGTCCGTGATAGTACGACGCAGCATGGCATCGCGCCATGCCGGGAGGGTGAGGCAAAATCAACAGAAAGTTCTTTGTTCCTACGTGCCTTACATAGTAGGCAGCTCAACAGTCATGTCGATTCTGTGAAAGCCCTTCTATTTTTCAATTGAGTCTTGGGTTGGTATTTATAGAAATGAACGGGTGTTTATTGTAATATCCAATTCAATGGTAGCATTGTTTCCTTTCAAATCTAAAATCCTGCTTGTTGCGAAGAATAGGGTCATGAAGGCAGCTGTTTAGATCGCTTGCCATCATTCTTACTAAAAACATAGGAGCCTCTAAAAGCACAGCAGCAGTACGACTCTAACACGCGATCAATGTTCTCCACAGTTTGTAGCCACCATTCCAGTAAAAATGCAGCAGAGCTGAGTTGGCAGCTGAACCCTTTTGCACGATTCTAATGCTTGGTTTCTAGCTTTCAAGACTTGAACGACAAACGCCCGCTTTCTAACTTTGACCACTCACAGCTGAAGCCTCCTCGTTCCCCTGCTTGGAGCCTATTGTTTGCGCTGCCAAGTTCGACGTACTAGACGGAAACCATTCCAGAAAAGTCCACGACCATTCCCACCTGAAGGCTGGAACGTCCATCGCAATACATAGCAATACATACTTTGTCAAAAGAAAACTGACCAACCCTGAGCTGTCACAGTTTCAAAGTGTCAGAATAGAGCAAGTGGCTTCAAAATGCTCGATCGTATCAAACTATTATGCCAAGACTCTGCTGCCCATGCCACTTGGCAGTAACAAATGTATCACGAGGCACCCTAAGCGAACACAGCAATACTGCGCAATCTCGAAGAAAGTCAACTAGTCTCATAAATGTCAATAAAGAATCTAGCCTGCACGGTAACACTTGACGCAGCCAGGAAACAATACAGCGTTCAAGCCAGTAGTCCGTACTTTCCCGTTGACTAGCTGAGCCTGGTCCTTTGAGGAAGCTCCTTCAGTCTGGCAAGGACAAGTTTCCTCCACTTTCCGCTTCCGGCCAGGGGTATGCGATGCCATAATTGAATCTCAGTCTCAAACTTGACAGCTGAAAATCTACCTGTTGTTTCACCATGAACTGCCAACAAAATTGATTCAAATTGGGTCCAATATAGTTACGTCTTTGGGACTGAGAGCCATCAGAGATGCACCAAACAAATAACCAAGTCAATGGCGCAAAGTGTAAACCAAGCTGAAGCAAACTAGTATTGTGTGAACCTGAGTGACTGAGAACTGTGATGTTTTCCCGTTCAGGGCCCATTGAGACCACGGTTGAAATCAACCAGGCTGGCAACTGCAAACTGCTTCTCGTGGCAAATTCTAAAATAAATTGGCAAGTCAAGGACGCTTTAAGCTTCCTGGTCATAGGACTTGGCCAATCCCAAGGCAATCGATGCTCCGAGCTTGGCACAACAAGGCACCACCAAATTTCCAAGGACTTTCATGCGTGAATCATGGTCCTCACTTGGTGCCTCTTCAAGCCACAAATGCTTGGGAACCTGGTTGTACTCGTTCCAAACCCCTGACTGGTGCAAATAGGACGCCAAAGGCTCCAAGCGCAGGTCCTGCAAAATCTTAAGAGATACAACATGGTGAGCATTGAAGATGAAACGGTGATCAATCCTTGCACAAAGTCTGGTCATTTGGCAAAGTGCCCCACAAGAACACCCGGCCCCTGTTGGCCTGGAAATGGAGTAACTGAGAAACTCAAGTTTCAACCAACGTCAAGTGGTTTAAACTCTTTCTGATTATTCCTTCATTGCCATCATATCATATCTTAATTTCGGGTATCCATTTAAGTTCTAAAGGTTCAAAGGTCAGGTAACTTAAGGCAAGGAGCTGCCAGGCCCAGGTTGGACAGCGATACCGTTGCCCAATGCAACACCATGTTGCGGGCAGAGATCTCCTGGCCACATGTTAGCCTAACAGTTTGGAGCGGCAACAGTTTCACTGATTCTGATGCTCACTGCTCACTGAAAATTATAAAGCACACAAAAGTCCTGGGCAACGTAATGAAAGAGATTCCGCATTGACTGCTTCTTCCCGAGCAGGGCCTTCACGTTTTCAAAGTACAAAAAGCGCCTCATGAGAAACGGTGCCAGAAAAATACCAAAAACAACAGTAAGAGAACACCATTGAGAATAAACTGCAAATCCACAAACTCTGCAGAACCCGGAACCCTGAGTTCGTGGCTGCTGTTTCTGCGGAAGTGTGTCAAACACACGAAAAATGTGTTTGACAAGTCCGGTGCGTTTGTCCTTGAGCCCACCCTGGGCGGACGCTGTCGAAACTCCCTGACAGGACAAACGTTGGAAGCATTGGAAAGAATAATCATAAACTAACTCCTGCCTGACAAGGGAAGCCCCCTCCGCAGCCCAACGCGCGGGACTTGGAACCATCGTAGGTAGTCACATCAGAATGGATCTCCACTCTCTCCAGCAATCCCTCATCCATCCTTTTCTTCAAAATTTGCTGACAGTAGCTGTCTCGTTCGACCTTGGCCCGTGGCCCGACGTAAAAAGCTACAAAATACTAATCCCGGTGCAGTTCGATTCTGCAGGCCACCTCAAAGTTGAAAGTAAGAACTGGAATCGGAAAAAACCAAGTCGATGACAAAGGCAATTGCAGAAACATACCTGGCAATGAAACCAAACACAACGGACAGGTCGTTGAACGCTTTTGATGGAACATGCAACATAGCACTCACAGGCCTTGAAAGGCCCAGTTCAAGCCCTCCACATCCAGCAAACATAGCAATCACGGGAACCTTTGAGGCTGCCTGGCATTCAAAAAAGAAAGGTTTGAATGCAAAGGGAAAAGAGGCAGGGAAGACAGAGACCAAATTCAAAGGGCCTTGCTGCTCTTCATGTCAGGAAACTGCTGGAAGAAGCGCTCCTTGTTGACAGCGTCCCTCACAGATGTCCAATTCAACGGTAGACCTCCAACCAAACATTGACAGGTAGCGTTACTCAAACCATTCGTCATCTGCCAAATTCAATGCGCAAGTCAGTATCACTTTGAAAGACAACACCAACTTAGAAGGTGAAGTTCCCAAAGGCCTGAGAAGAATTCTCCAGCAGCCGGGCTTAGAAACGTCCCAGGGTTCTTGCCAACCTTCTTGCACTCGTTGACATAGTCAGAGCTCCAACGAATTTGATTGGCAAAATCCTAAAAGATGTTCGAATTCAGATCGATTGCAAAGTTCAAAACTGTCATTCAGACCCCAGCCCAAATTCCGCGAGTAGAAGGTGCATCGCTTGCCCGAGTGGTGGCTTTGAACACACCTAGAAGCTGACACTAGCAAACACCTGCTGCAACTAGTAATGATTGGATCTCTAATTTTTGAGGCCTGCACGAATTGAACTCCAGCTTTTGAAGTAGCGGGTCCCTGAAAAAGCATGAACCTTCTTCCATCGTTGTCGGAGCTTGGGCTTGGCACCCGTCAACTGCGTGGAAACCTCAAATCACAAAGTCATAGGCCAAGTACTATTATGGCCAAGTATCAGAAAAAATGCTCACTTGGACTCAGACACGGAGTTTCAGCGGCGCAGCTTTCCCCAGCTTCACATTAGCAGGGGTGATCAGCAACGTCTGTTTTGACTTTGAAACCGCACAGCCAAACTTAGGCAAGGTTTCAGTCCCAGTCCGGTGCCAAACAGACTTCAGTTTCTGATTCTTTCCTTTCACTTTCTTTTTCAAGCTACCTCTACCCAGTGGGCGCCTCTTCACTGCCTCAAACGATGCTAGAAAGTTAAAGTTGCAAAACAATATTCATTCAATGCCAGTCGTCAAACACAATGTGGCACCTTCATCGGTTTGGGAACTTGTCGCGAGGGCTGCAGCTTTCTCTTCAATGACCTCTGAGAATACATAAGTTACATAAGAGAATATATAACTACATAATCGTCGGGGTCTATATAAAACAACACCCCAAACTTCCAAAGCAGCTTTCAGTATTCGTTTTCACATGTTAATGGCAAGATCTCAGGCCGCTGCTTCATAGGCGCCAAGTCCTCCTCTTCAGACTCGGTGGCTTCAACCACCCTACTCACAGGCATTGTGACTGGGACCAGGTCCTGGAGCCTAAAGAAAACACTGCACCTGACACATTTCTTTGAGGAACGAATTTGAAAGTGGCCCCCATGCAAAGGCCCTGCACCAAAAAACTGCCAGCCACTGGAGTCATAGAAGACTGGTTGGTTGTCAGTCAAAGTGACAAACGATGACTTTTGGCCTGAAAGCTGGGCACGAAGCGGGGATTCAAAATCAAAATGCTACTGCCGAGCTTCGGAAGAAATCCCCAATCCACAATGCAACAGAGCCCGGAACTTTGGCACGCACAGCTCCACAAACTGGAAACTATGTGAGCCTTCACGAAGCTCAGACACCCTCACAGAATCATGGACACTCAGGTTCTCACACGAAGTGACTACCACAACTTTGCCATAAACTTCAGTCTTCTCTGCCAGGATGGAAACCTGCTCACGGTTGCATGGCCAGTCTGCAATCCACACGCCAGCGTTGCGGAATAAGCACCTAACAAAAATCATTGCGGCGCTCAGTAATTTAAAGCTACTGGTAGGAATCGCACAACAAAGTTCCATGCAAAACCAATGCCAAGGACTGATTACTGAATCTAAGGAACACAGTGTTCCAATCTGACGTTTTCTGCTCCTCAAGTCCTGTAAGCACACAGCATGGGCGCTGGTCCGGTTGGAATATACCTGGCCCAAAAACTGAAAAGAAAACATGTTATTGATATCTCAGTTTAATGTCTATTGCTGCTTCTGTTGGAACGTGCCCGGCCTTCTTCCATGCGATTGAAACAAAAAAATGCAGAATCTGGCAGCATAAACTGCCCCTGCACGAGCAGCTCCTGGAATGCCATTGTTGTGACTGGCAAACGCACATTTGACTACTGGAAAGGGTAAAAACTGTTGTTTTGCCCTAATGGTGACATGAAAACATGGCCTTCACCTTGTCAGGACTGTAGACCTTGTAGTCGTCAGTGCCAGGGCCTCCACCACGATGGTAATGTTTGGACATGGTTCACACACGGACCAGCTAACTGACACTCAGTGCTTGGAAATGGTTTGCACTGAACTGAGTTGCCTGAATCTGATGCTCCATGATCAACGTGGCCGGCCTCACCGCGGTCCAGGCCCAGATTTCTGCTGTTTAGAAACTGAATAACTCCAGAATATGTCGCCTTGCCTTGTGTCCAATGATCCCGCAGCGAGCCAATGTCTCGAAGGCAGCACTCATTGCTGCTCATCAAAATGGTTAAAAGGACAAACACCAAAAAACGGCTGCAGTGAAATTGCTGGCCACACTCATCGGGCAGCCACAGGCCATGACAATCTCTGACAAAGATGTGCGCTCCCGTTCGCTCTCTCTCTCTCTCTCGAGATCTGAGTCTGGTCTTGTATTTAAAAACAGGAAAGAGGAGAGGAACAAAAAAGATTGAAAGGAAAGTAGAGGCAGTGATCAAGCAAACAAATGAGCAGGCGTGCGTTGTGCTTCCAGTACCATATTCACTTTACAGCAGCAAGTTGTGCGGCACGTTGTTGTGAAATTTGATGCGCTGCTATCATAATTGTTCTACAGTTGCTACATTGTTTTTTGCGTTTTGTAGTAGGACTTGAATTGCAAGAACCATTGGGGTGACACTCTGGGCATCCCACAAGTCAAAGTCACACAGGGGATTGTCACCAAAGTCCAATCACACAAGTCAAAGTCACACAGAGGACTGTTGTCAAAGCTTCAATCTACAATCATGGTCAAAGTCACAGAGATTGCTGTCATCAACGCCCAATCCCACAATGTCAAAGTCACATAGAGGACTGCCATCAAAACCCACCCAACACCCCACCCCCAATTCACTTTCCACCCCCAGTTAGGCAGAAAAATCCTTTGCTTCTTTTAGAAGCGAAGTGACACATGCGTCCACACCCGGGCTTCGCCCGGTCGCAAGATCGCAGAGACCATTGCGCAAAGAGCACCCTGACGTAGAATCCAAAGTGCTGCACCCCTGCATGGCTTCACCAAGGTTCTGCAATTGGCCGCGTTCACTCGGAAGCACGTTGGGCCACTAGCCAAGCAAGGTCCGCCA